>CAIGRT010043290.1:0-14016 GCA_903798405.1 Fraxinus platypoda | reverse complement strand
TATTGAAACAATTATCCTACATAATGCACGTTGGGAAACAATATTATGGGGTTTTAAAGGAATTGATTGTTAATTATTGGGGTATATATATATGAATGGCTTAGGGAATTTAAGAGGATTTTTAATTGGAAAATTAATACACAATGAAAAACGAAATGTAAGATAAAAATAAAAAGTAATGTATTATTGAAATAATGGAACTGCACTACAACTAGTATTGTCCGAAAAATGATTCTCGCATTTCCTTGGGCCTTGTTGATTGTGTTGTTGCTTGCGGGACAACTGAAAAGATATGGAGAAAATCTTTTCCAAATACCATTACTCTAGTGTCAAATGATTCAAAATTGTTCATGATATCTTGAAAAGTCCTATCAACGGCTTCAATTGTCGCTCTCTTTGCCATTGGAGATCCATCGTATAATTTCATTTTATTACACCTATGTTAAGAGCAAAGTTGATGAATAAATAATTCGAAAGAAGCTTCTTTTACTGTAGATATTAGTGGTTGTTCGAGTGACATTTAAAATACATCAAATAATATCATAATGTGAAAAGCTCGGGCATAGCATGCAATTATCGTGGAATTTTGAATCTCATAGATTACACCTAGTTTTACAATAAAAAAAAGGCTTTCGACAAATGATGGTGATAGTATTAATATCTCTATCAATTTCCCAGTGTACATGTCTAGAATATAAAGCAGAACATCAAGCAATAATTTTTTTTTTGCTTCTTGTTTAGTACTTTGTGCGTACGTAGGAGGATCCTTCTTAAGTCCTTGAGCTCTTTCAAAAGCGGCTAAATTTATAGTTCATACAACGACATTATTGCTTGCCTAAAAAAAAAAGAAAGAATTTATAACTATTCAAAAAAAAAAAAAAAAAAGGAGAATAAGCCCGTCAAATAAATTTCAAAAAAATTGATTAGTAAAATGGCTAAATTATTCGTGAAAATGGTTTAAATAGTTGAGAGATTAATTCATTTATGTCGAATACCCATGAGAGCAACCAAATACATTCATGAACATGAAATTTAATTAATTCGAGTTAATGAATATAGAAAAATAATAATTTATATACTCATGATCTTGAAAATTAATCTATACAAAAGAGGTGTGTACGTGAACTTAGAGAATATTTTGTATCATAAATCAAACGAATAATTTTAAAAATAAATAAGTGTACATCAATTTTAATAATTTATTTACCCCTAGATCAATTTAATAGTCCTGAAAATATATAAAGTGTACACGAATTTGGGAGAATTAATCTCTTTGAAAAATTTATTCACCAAACCCACCAATTACATATTAACATATTTGTTAGTGCAAGGCAAAGGTTATGAAGATGAGTGGAGGGTTTTAAAGGAATTAATTGTTAATTATTGGGTATATATGGTTTGGGGAATGTGAGAGGATTTTTAATTGGAAAGTTAATACACACTAAAAAAAAAAAAAATGATATTATAGGGTTTTAAAAGAATTAATGTTAATTATTGGGTATATGCATGGTTTAGGGAATTGTGAGAGGATTTTTATTTGGATTAATGCATATTGAAAAACAAAAAAATGAGATATTATTGAAATAATTAAACTATAGTAAGGGCAAGAATCGTCCAAAAAATGATTCTTATTTGATGTGATAAAATATGCAAGGCGAAGGCTATAAGGAGGGGTGGAGGGTTTTAAAGGAATTAATTGTTAATTGTTGGATATATAAATTGTTTATGGAATGTGAGACGATTTTTAATTGGAAAATTAATACACATTGAAAAACCACTTTATAGGGTTTTAAAGGAATTACCAAAACATGATTCTTAATTGACGTGATATTTAATATGCAATGTAAAGGCTATAAAGCGGGGTGGAGGGTTTTAAATGAATTAATTGTTAATTATTGGGTATATAAATGGTTTAGGGAATGTGAGAGGATTTTTAGTTGGAAAATTAATACACGTTGAAAAACGATATTATAGGATTTTAAGGGAATTAATTGTTAATTATTGGATGTATGAATGGTTTGGGGGATGTAAGAGGATTTTTAATTGAAAAATTAATACACATTGAAAAATGAAAAGCAATGTAAAAACGAAAAAGTATGACATTATTGAAATAATTGAATTGCAGTAGGGTCAGACTCGTCCAAAAAACGATTCTCACTTGATGTTATATTTAATATATTATATAAATGAAAAACTATATTATAGGGTTTTAATTATTGAGTATATAAATGGTTAAGGAAATGTGAGAGGATTTTTAATTAGAAAATTAATGCACATTGAAAAATGAAAAGGTAAAAACGGAATTAAAGCATTATTAAAAATAATTGAATTGCAGTAGGGCTAGAATCGTCAAAACAACAGTTCTAATTTGGTGTGATATTTAATATGAATTGATTGCAGCAGGGCTAGAATCATCCAAAAAATGATTCTCGCTTGGTGTGATATTTAATATATTATAGATTAAATGAGCTAATGTATTGACGAACAATATAATTTGAGGCAAGAAATTGATGGATTTAATCAAATTTGAGTAGACTTCATTGTTCGTGCACAAGTACTCAATCGCTGCATTGACTTCAAAGTAACAATTTTGGATCAATCACGAATTCTAAATATAGTAGGGATATATTTCAATCCATCCTAGGCTCACACGAGAGGGCAAAAAGAAAAAAAAAAGATGTGAATTATCGAAAACGACACCCTATAGCTTAAAATTTGTAAGAATCGTTTTTGTCCACGTGTCTCGATTGCACTCCAAATATTTTTGATTATCTTTGAAAACATTGAAAATAATTAAACAATTAAAATACCGATGCTTTAAAACATGATCGACAAGTTTTGAAGTGAAATCAAGAGCCCATGCTAAAAAACGACGTGCATCTGATTGAAACGACTGAGCATCATTTTACTATTTCATAATCATTTGACTTTATATTCTCTCATATGATCGTAAAAATGAATAGACATGTCCTGAATACTTTGGGACAACTGGTCGATACTAAGTTCACACTATAATGAGCAACATGTGTATCTCGTGTAACTACACTATATTAGTAATGAAATTAGCTCAAATTCTATTAATTGAAAATAGAAATTATAACTTCAAAATACTCAACTCATTGTTTAATCATACCAACATATTACAAAAATATTAGACAATATGTACCTCTTCTTCAGAAAGAAAAGAAAAAAGATCCACCACCATTTCAAGAACAAAAAAAGACTAGATAAGCATCAAATCAAGTGGGATAACCATTACAGAATAAGCACAATTGGTGGTTGACAATAATTAAAGACTAACAAGCAATTATATTCATGTTCATCTGATTGCCGGATTCCTCGTTTGTGAAAGTTTTGATTCTTGGAGTGTAAATGATGGTATATTCTTGTTACTTTCAATAAAATGGCAGCTTGTTGTTTCCATAACTACAACCCAAGATCTAAGTCTTAACCATACTGTAAAACTCTGTCCAAATATTGAAGAACAATGCTATTTATCATTATAATGATGGAATACTGGTGTTGTGACAAGTTAGGCGGAATAACAAATAACAAGGACTTGAAAAAATCTTCTTAAAAATTATGAAGTAAATATCTGTAGTTTTACCAACTGTATAATGCCAAAACTACGAAATTAGATTGAGAAAGTGGGATACCATTAAATGTTAAAAAATTAATGTGTCCTTCGGTAACCTCATTCTACCCACCCCCTGAACAGAAATTACCGTTCCCAGCTGATTTTGTAGTAAAACTGTTTATGTCTAGTGTTGGGAAATAAAACGGATCGAGATAATATATATATGACACGATATGAAGTATATGATCGTAAATAAGCAACAAGATAAAAGATAAAGAATTAATTGGTAGATGAACAAATTATTTTATTCAATTAACTAATAGGGAGAAAACAAAAACAATGAGGGTCCGTTTGATTGGTTTAAATTCTATGAAAAATGTCATATTCGAGGATTTCAATTTCTACTTTGACTGTTTGATACGAAAGTGGAAATGAAGTTCGAATTTCAAGGTATAACTACTTTAAACTTGTTTTTTTGTCAATTTCATGGAAAATGTATTCTTATGGGGTACTTGAGTTTTTATTTTCCAACTTCCATGGAATTGAAAAGTCTTTCCATATTTGCCAATCAAACTGACCATAATAGTTCCTACACAATTATTTTATATTACAATAATATAAAACTTGTGAAAAAAGTATAATATTTATAGGGGTGCATACTAAACACTAGAAATACCACAAAGATGAAAACAAGATCGAAAATTACGTGGAATAAATGTAACAATATTTTCCCAATAAAAATACGTCGAAAGAAGGATTTTTTTTTTTCAAAAATCCAACCTAATTTGGGTAAAAAAAATAATCCAGCAATCTTCATCTTGACACAAATTCCGATACAACGAATGAAGCTCCAAAATTTCTCCACCTAGAAAAATAAATATGACTACAATGAAAAATTTGAATTCTTCAACAGGAACCAAACTTTTTTCAACACAAAAATACTCATCATCTTCAACGGTATCTAACACAGATACATGAACCAAAACACCGGATTCTCTAAAATTCACAAAGAATTAGAAATTACCAAATAGTATCGAAGCACACCCTGTAATAGAATCAACTCTCAATGCTTTCATAGAAAGTCAATGGCTAGTCTCAACACCTTCAAAAATACTAAAAGTATATACAATCGAATCAGCATCCACGTACCTATCTCCAATAGGTCTATCCCTAGCAGTTGAATACGATGGAATCGCAGGTAATGGTGGCAAAGTGAAATTACCCATATCCTCCAAATTCGACTCAGTAGTATTCTTCTATGGACCCTGAACAAAATCTCATAGTTACATACTAAACTGAATCTCCACAACGGTACTAAATCCGTGCTGACTTTTTTCACAAATTATGCCCAACCTTGCAAGATGTATAACTGTGACCTCTTCCACCCTTCCAATACAACACGAATATCTTTTCGAACCCTCAAGACTCTACTTCCTTCAGAGAACGTGTACTCTTTTGAATCAAAAGAACTCAACAAAATGAGATTCTTTTTCAAGTCTAGAATATGTCGAACGTGATCAAGTGTTTTACATGTTCTATCCACCAACTTCAATCTAACTCTACTAATACCAATTACCAGACAAGGTTCGTTGTTACCCATGACAACGACACCTTGCGTCACCGTTTCATATGTTTCAAACAAATCTCGATTGAGACACATATGGAAATTGGAATGTACAAGTTGTATCCAAAATCCACTCTTCGTCAGGTTTGGATTCCATGTCATAAATCATCAAAACATCTCTATCACTCAAATAGTTCTCGGCTATGTTGGTCTCGTCTGCAGTATTTGATTGCTTCCCATAATTTGTAGTCAAATTACATTTGTTCTGCAATTTGTCGTAATCCCTCTTAATGTATCATTTCTTTTTGCAATAATAACAAACCTGATTACTGAAATTTGACCTAGACTTGTCCCTTCTCCGATCACCATGAACAATAAGGCCTTGTCCATATCTGATCTCAGATCCAACCAGATGCTTCATCTTCTTTTTTGAAAACAAAGCATTTTACTTATTTTCAATGGTGAGAGTATCACGACTATATAAGATCGTGTCTCTAAACGAAGTAAATGAAGCGGGTAGCGAACACAAAATGATTAAGGTCAAATCTTCTTCATCATACTTTAATTCTAAAATCTTCAAATCAGCGACAATTTCTTTGAACACAGCCAGATGATCTTCCAAAGATTCGCGTTCTGCCATGCGATGAGAATACAACCTCTGCTTTAGATACAATTTGCTTGTCAGACTTTTAATCGTGCACAATTGCTCCAACTTTAACAACAACGCAGCTATCGTTTTCTCCTTCAAAACGTCCTAAATAATATTGTTAGAGAGATGAAGATAGATTTGTGAAAGTATCTTTCGATCCTTCTGTTGTTTCTCCTCTGTCGTCCAAGTTGTAGACATTTTGTCAAATCCCAACAACACATCATCCAAATTCATCTGCGTAAGTACAACTCGCATCTTCACTTGCCACAATGAGAATCTTGTATTGTAATCCAAGAACGGAATTTCATACTTCATGACTGCCATCAATAACTAAACCTCGAACAAATCACTTGTTGGGAAATAAAGCGAATCGCGATAATATATATGACACGATATGAATTATATGATCGCAAGCAAACTACAAGATAAAAGACAAAATTAATTGAGTATTTTATTCAATTGACTAATGTGGAGAAAACAAATACAATAACTGTGATTACATAATTATTGTATATTTTAGTAATACAAAACTTATAAAAACAGTCTAGTATTTATAGAGGTGCATGCCAAATCTTAGAAATACCACAACGATGAAAATAAGATAAAAAATCACTTGAAATAAAGGAAACAATATTTTTCCAATAAAAACACGTGGAAAGAAGGAAAAAATAGTTTTTCAAAAATCTAACCTAATTTGGCTAAAAAAACCCAATACTTAGTTCAATCTGTCTGCCTCCTTCTCTACCACTCTACCAACCTTCAAAGTGGAGGATACTTACAGTTAGCCATGTGAAATTCAATGGAAAACATGTTAGAAGTAAGTCATGTATATTTTTACTTATCTCTGACATTTTTGGAACTCTAATTATTCCATGATGTGCGTAATATGGTAATAGATATGAGCAGAGTCTATAAGATGTGAAGTTCATACCTGAAAATGCCAATGTAGCTGTAAAGAATAACAAAATAATCTATAAATAGGACAATTTCTATAGAGGATGATGAATTTATAGATTCCTCAGTAGATAGGACAATTGGAAAAATGGCTGTAAAATTCCTGAACTTTGCTTTCTTGCTGAGATTCGTGGGAATAGATGAATTTCATTTCTGAGTTAAAGAAATATGAAAAATGGATTTTTCAAATAAGGTTCTTGAAATTAGTGGGCGGGTGAATGACGGGAAAGAGGAAGCTCTCAGAGTTTCAATGACTGGCAATATATATATATATATATATATTTTTAATAACTCTACTTTTTTTTTTTTTAGTAAAATATCCTAGCTTGAAAATCCAAGCCGTAGGATTCACATTTATTCAAGAAATCAAAAAAACAATGCAAAGAGGGGGACGTATGTACCTTACCTCTCCAAGCCGTAGGATATGAATTTATTCATGAAAGACCAAATACAATGCAAAGAGGGGGACAAAAAGCCTTACCTCCCAGAGTTCAACAACATCTCTACACATACTACTAATGAAATACATCACGTGCAGCTTTACTACAACAAAATGCAAGATCAGACTAAGTTACTAATCTGATATTAGCCAAACCAATTCTATCTAGCCNATACTACTAATGAAATACATCACGTGCAGCTTTACTACAACAAAATGCAAGATCAGACTAAGTTACTAATCTGATATTAGCCAAACCAATTCTATCTAGCCTCACAATACCTTTGATTCTTCCCAAGAACTCGTTTGCTTCAATTAACCTGTACTTCCTATCATCATAGCCTTTGGAAGCAAACCAGTCGGCAGCTTGATTGCCCTCCCTCCAAGTATGAGTAAGTTTGTTCTCCATCTTATCCAGCAGCCATCTAATGGATTGCAATGTGTATTGGACTCCCTATGGTCCATTGTTATGCTTAATCAATGTAATGGCCGCCTTAGAATCAGACTCAACCCATACTTTCCTGATTCCCTGAGACCAGCACAACTTTAGACTAGTTTCCATGGCTCTAAGTTCAGCTTCCAATATAGATCCTTCTCCATAATAATCATAGGATCCCCATATGGGAATCCCCAAGCTATTCCTCAGTAGTCCCCCACCTGCAGTCTGAAAATCATCCTTCATAGCCCCATTCGTATTAAGTTTAAACCATCCAAGCTCAGGTTTGATCCACTTGACTGCTGTAAGTGTTCTTTGCCTGATCCTCCCAGCCAGTTGAATCCTGCCTACTCTTATGAGTGCATTGATCAGGATATAAACTTGCTTGATTATCCTGTCTACCCTGACAGTATAGTGCTTATGCTTTGCATTGTTTCTGGCCAGCCAGAGAAACCAGATGACAATCAGTGGAACAGGTAAAGATTAGAGTGGGCCGAATCGATTTTTTTGGAGAAACCAGTGCATAAGTAAAGTTCTGGGATGATTACCTCTAACATCTTGCACCTTCATAACCCTGGAAAAGTGTGACCAGACCCCCTTAGCGATTCGACCATCCAAAAATACGTGATTAATGCTTTCTGAATTGCTGCAGCACTGGCATTTGGAGGCTAAGTGTATGGCAAATTTTTCTTGGATAATATCATCAACAGGTAACCAATTATGCCACAGCCTCCAAACTAAAAAACTGATTTTTTGGGAAATACTTTTATCCCAAATGTGTTTATAGGCCAGTTGAACTGATTTACCCTGCCTAAAGAGATTAATACAAGAGGATAATTACTTCAGCAGGTAATATGCTATTCAGTGAGGTAGTATCCCATCCGTTACTATTTCTGAAATCCTTAACCAGTTTATCTTGAGACAAGTCCTGTGTCAGTCACCCTTGAATAATCCTAGACTTTAGCCAAGTATCATACTTGAAATTGATTTTACCTTCTCCAATTCTCCAAGCGATTTGAGGTTCTGCAATGTTTCTAACTTTAATCATCCTTCTCCAAATTCCAGATTCTTGCGTGCTGTGATTAACAGCACTAGCATGGCTGGATCTACAGTACTTAGCTAACATGACCTGACTCCAGAGTGATTTTTGCTCTCTAAACTTCCACCAAAGTTTGCAGTCAAAAGCAAGGTTCAGGTCAGAGAGAGATTTACAACCAATTCCCCCTTCTTCAACAGGGTAACACATGTTTTCCCAGGAAGCCCAATGAATTTTCTTGCTTTGGCTAGAATCACCCCAGATAAAGCTGTTGAACAATCTAGAAATCTTGTTGATAACGCATTGTGGAGGGTCGAGGATTTGAAGTAAATGAATGGGCATGGAGCTCAATACATGTTTGATAAGTGTAATCCTACCTCCTGCTGACAACCATCTATGCTCCCAACCCAGTATTCTGCGTTTGATTTTGCTGATCAAATCTTCAAAAAACACAGCCTTCTTATGCCCTTTATATAAAGGAACTCCCAGGTAAATCATAGGCAGGGGTTGATATTGAAATCCAGTGTTCTCATCTATCACTTCTCTGTGGACTTCCTTACTAGTATTGAACGAGCTTTTATTGCAATTGATAGCCTGACCTGAATTATCAGTATACTGACTGTTGAACTTCATAATTTTAATCAAGGAGGGTTTTTGACCATTAGTAAAAATAACAATATCATCTGCAAAAGCCAAATGTGATACTGGGATCCCTCCTCCATATCTGAACGGAAGATCTACATTAGTAGAAAATAGATGATCCAGCCCCCTAGATAGACATTCAGCCATAATGATAAAAAGAGAGGGAGAGATAGGATCTCCTTGTCTAAGCCCTCTAGTAGATTTAAAGAATCCCTTAAGCTCACCATTAATCAAAATAGAAAAGCTGCAACTGTTAATGCTCCTTTTGATCTTATCAGTCCATAAATGACTAAAATCAAACTTCTCCAGCACCTTGTAAAGGAATTCCCAATCAACCCTATCATAAGCCTTTGCCATATCCAATTTTAAGACCACATTGCCACCTCTGGTCTTCCTGTCAATATATTGTATAAGTTCCTGTGCCAGAAGGATATTGTCTCATATATCCCTCCCAGGTGTAAAGCCACTTTGAGAAGGTGAGATGATTTTAGGCAAGACTTTATTAAGTCTGGAGGATAATACTTTTGTGAGAATTTTATTGACCACATTACACAAGCTAATTGGTCTGAAATCTTTCCACTCCTTAGCATCAGCCTTCCTTGGAATAAGGGTAATAGTAGTTGAAGTGATACCAGAATGAATAACCCTGCCATTGAAGAAATCCAGTATCGCGTCAAACAGATCTAGTTTGATAATTTCCCAACTATGTTGATAGAATAGGCTAGAAAAACCATCAGGGCCAGCTGCACTATCTTTATTAATGTTGTATACCGCCTCTTTAATTTCTTCAATATCAGGAGCCCTATTAAGCATGTCATTATCAGACTGAGTCACCAACTGAGGAATACTATCCAAAATACTGTCACAGTTTCCAGTAGACTCTCTGGTTAAAATCCTTTCAAAATAATCCACGGCTGAGGATTGAATTTCCCCAGGCTCTTTCAGATCAATCCCATTGCTGGAGATGAAGTTGATGTTGCTCTTAGCCCATTTCTTCCTAACCCAGGCATGAAAGAACTTAGAATTTCTATGTCCTTCATTCAGCCATTTAATCTCAGCTTTTTGTTTCCAAAATGTTTCCTCCTTTGCAAGCAAACAATTGAGCTTAGCATATGCCTCATTCAGTTCCATTCTATCAATAGGCGATTTCGTTCTGTCATATACCATTTCTTTCATAAGAGCCTCTTCCTCAGCCTTAGTAATATATGCAAAGATATTACCAAAAATATCTTTATTCCACCTTTTTAGAGTAATCTTGAGTCTTTTCAATTTGAAGTAAAATCCAAATAGTCCTCTAGAATAAGGACTAAGTGGTGTCTCCCAACATCTTTTGATAGTATCCAGGAGATTATCATTATGACACCACATAGCTTGAAATCGGAATGAAGACTTCACGCTGATTTGTAGTGTCTTGCACTTCATCAAGAGCAGGCAGTGGTCTGATGTGTCCCTGTTAAACATTTCAGCCTCGAAACCATTGAATTCATTTAACCGTTAACCAGAATCCTGTCTAGCTTCTCCCAGATTCTGCCATTAGTCCAAGTGAAACTGCCCCCTCTAACTATGTGCTCATCCACACCACAGTTAATTAACATATTACTAAAATCCTCCATAGATCTTCTATTTGGCGAATTACCCCCATCCTTTTCCCCCGTGTTTAATATGGAGTTGAAATCACCTCCAATGAGCCACGGGGAATCCAGATTCTCAGAAAACAAAGCTAGATCATTCCACAGAATTCTCCTAAGTGAGATAGAACAATTTGCATACACCGCTGTAATATACTTTTCTGTGTTATACCGCTTAACCTTGAGAGTGAGATGTTGCTCCTTATCTTCCACAACCTGCCCGTCTATCTCTTCTTTCCAAACCCCCCAAATCTTACCGTTCGAGTTAGCATAACAGCTCTCGAAGCCCAGTTTTTTGCAGAATTCTTGAATCTGGCTTCTATCCACAATAGGTTCTAAAAGGAGTAAGATAGAAATATGGTTGGTGTAGATCAGATTTCTAAGCCTCTTCATAGAATTAGATATACCTCTTAAGTTCCAAATTAGAATGTTGAACTGCATGATTAGTGTTTGGATGGTCTCTCCCTTCTCTTCTTATGACTCTTGGATTTTTTTATGGCTTTCCTTAAACTCTTTTCCATCTGTGACACTTTGAACCTCTACAGAAATAGTCTCATCCTCCACCTCTACCTCTTCCTCCCCTCTTTTTAGTATGTCAAGTGATTTTTGTTCCATCAACTTATTGCAACTATGAGCATATGTACTCTTGTTAAAATTCTCTTCATCCAGGTCAGTAAAGTTGAAACTGAGTTTGTTAATTTTACTCAGATTCTCATCCTCCTTCATTGGGAATTCTTTAATTATCTCCACACCAACAACTTCCTCCTCTTCATCACATTGCAGGCAATCAAAATAGCCTAATTTTCTCTGCTCGATCTGTTTCTCGTTACTTAACATGGAAGCCACTTCAACCTTGTTTTCTTCTTCTCTAGCTATCGCAGCAATTTCCTTCTGAGACCCCTCTTCTCCCTTCAGAACCTCAGTGATAATTTCTCCTTCTTCATAGTCATTAATTTTAGAGCATTCCTCTACCAGAATTTTGACCTGTTTGTCTGATTTCCCTCCTTTGTTTATCACCATCCATTCTTCCTTTCCTTTGTTCTTGTTCTGATCTTCTCTAGGCTCATAAGCATTCTTTATTACTTTAACATTAGTGCCCGTGTTTTTCTTCCAATAGCAATTCCCCATCTCACGTCCTACATGTTTACAAAAAGAGCAATATGAAGGAAGGTCTTCATAAACAATCCTCTGCCAAACTGCAAACACTTCATTCCCAATTCTGATTCTATCCAACTTCGGAGCATTAACATTCATTTCCACACAAATTCTAGCCAGATTTGTTCTAGATTTCTTTGCCGTTTGTTCATCAATTTTTAACGGGGTCCCCAATACAGACGCAATTGAGAACAATATCGCTTTATCAGAAAATACCAGAGGCAAATTGGGCAATGCTATCCAAATAGGAACTATAGGTGACTCCTTCTGAGGATCAAAATCAAATGTATACTTTAAAATTCTCATGGGGGTTCCAAGAATATACCAAATTGGTTTTGAAAAAATTCGACAATAGTCTTCTTCTCTTTCAAAATTAAGCATTACATGTTTTCCATCTAGGTTCCCAACCTTCACTTCCCCACCGAGTTCAAAGGAATTGAGAGCTTGAACAATCAAGTTAGTTGCAGGTTTGTTATGCGAGAATTTACCTACTAAGCCGTGTTTAAACCATTATGATAATTGCTGAATTTCTTCCTGGGATACCTGTATGAATGGCTCATTCTTGAATACCGATGCTCCTCTGACCGCCACAACCTCAGATTTAAGATCTCTAGCAACATCATCAAAGGATTTCTCCTTCGCAGAAGCTACATTACGCTTACCTCCTGTAACTTCGGCATAAGTCTTCCGAGGAGGGGGAGGTACCCCTTCTTGGGTCATCTCCACCTAATTACAGCTGGGAGGCGATTTGGAGTGAAGCCTGAGATTGATTGCTGTAAAAACCTAAGTTTCAAATTCAACAAAACTCGCGACGGACTGACGGTGGGCTGTCCGGACTGGGCTAATCGGACTGGTGGTGGTGGGAGGTGGAGGTGAAAACTATCAGTATATTTTTAATTCAAGTATATTCAATTCTTTAATAACTCTACTTGTACATATATTTACAGCATACAAAAAAACAGAAGAAAACAATTTCAAAGAGAGAGAAAGAGAATGAAATCGATTAAATTATAATATAATGCCATGTCATCCATCCTGTACACCAATTTGTAAATAATCTATAATATATTAAATATCACATCAAGTGAAAATAATTTTTTGGACGATTCTATCCTCACTATAGTTTAATTTTTCAATAATACCATACTTTTCGTTTTCAATATGTATTTAATTATTTCACTAATATCCTAATTTTTTTAAATATGTATTTAACTTATTAATTATTTGAACCAATGTCGTATTCTTGTCGAAAAGAAGCCCTTCTGGCAAAAAGATTTGGTTAAGAATAATATTATCATTAATTTTTTGTGTGAACTATTTAGTTATGATGAATATACATTTGACACATTCATTACCTTACTTTTCGCTTTTCAATATGTATTTAATTTATTTAATCATATTTGATAGATTCATTTCCTTTGCATTTTTCAATATGTATTGCTTTATTTAATCATTTGAACAATATTATCATAAATTTTTTTTTCAATTATTTATTTATGATCAATGTACATTTGACATATTCATTCCACTCGATTGGATAGTAAATTAAACTCATTAAAAAAAAAATTGGAACATAAGATGAATATGTTTATAGATTTCTTTCAATTGATTTATTCAATGAATTTTAAGATACGGAGAAGGTAAATGGGAGGACATAATGTGTATTTATAATAAATAATTTCATTTGATATATTCAACGCATATTAAGCGAATATGAAAAAAGGATAGTATTGAACTATTCTAATTGATCTTTTCACTATTTAAATTGTTTTTACGAACCGATTTTTATTTCATTTGAATCAAAAATTCATTCCACATAAACAATTTATATTAATTATTTTTATATTTTTACATCTTCAAATATTATTTTTATAGCACCTATAAAGTAGTTCAGAATAACGTGCAATACATGTTAAACTTTGACTAGTATGATTAA
>CAIGRT010043280.1:0-11038 GCA_903798405.1 Fraxinus platypoda | reverse complement strand
AACGGTCCAATTTTCAATTTTCAGTACGGCCAGACTCACCCTAAGAGTTTCCAAACAACATCAAAATACTTGTAAATTTTATAAACATAGTCGGGTTGGGTTGGGCGGGTTTAATCGATTTTTATGAGTTAACTCATAACCCGACCCGACCCGTCTGCACGACCAACCCACCCAACCCTGTAAAAACAACAAAAAAATCAACACAAACCGATCGGGTTGGTTCGATCTGGGCGGGTTTAATCGGCCCACCCCTAGGTGATGATGAGTCCAAAATGGAATTAACTAATAAAATTTTATATTTCACAAATCACGTTTTTTGATAAAATTGGATAAATAATATTGACTAATATATGTTAAAATGAAATATTATTTGGGGTCGGATTCTATGGAAGTTGCAATTTCAATTAAATATATGTTGAATAAAAGGTCGTATTCTGCCGAAATTATGACCTAAGTCTTTATTCACGCATGACCTATAAGTTTGTGTGCGACTGTTACATATTATGATGATTGATTGTCATTTAAACCATTATTTGCACGTCACCTATAAGTTTGAGCGATTGTGACCTAATATATTGTTCTTTTGTGACAAAAGCATTTATTTGTATGTGACGTATAAGTTCGTGTGACGACATCAATTCATGTAACCGTGACTATCTATAATTTATGTACTATGTACAATTGAAGAATATGAACATTTAAATCGTAGAAAGATTGAGAGTCTAAATGGGGCATCTCATCAACTTTACAAGCTTGACAAGAATGTCTAGATAGCTAAAATCGTGAGAAAGAGCAAAAGTGTTTTAAATGGACAATTCTCATCAATATTTTCTAGTTTGACGAGAATATTTAGATGGACACATTGCACAGAGTTATCGATAGACACGAGTATCGTTGTAAGCACCAAACTATCAAGCACAGAGTACAACAAAATGTCGCACAACTTTTTCTTCCTTGTGCTGCTTCTATAGATAATCTTGCTGGGAATGCCTTTAACCGTTAAAGATTATTTATTGTAATATATATATATATATTTCAGGAAGTAAATCAAATAGTAATAAAGTCGAACGCCATACGTATCTCCTCCTCTGTTCACCTAAATGGATCCAATAGGGAGAGGAAAAAAGAAAAAAGAGGCAGAAGAAACAAAGTTAAAAATAATGCATCTATACCCTCTATACAACCCCACCCAAAATCTTTTCAAGGGAACCAAGTGGAAATGCCACCTGAATGCCTTCAATACCGTTGTGGGATGCTTGAGAAAGCGGCCGGGTAAGGAATATCAACAGGCTGCATATGCTCCGCCACCTTTGTAGACAAGAATTACGAATCAACTGAAACTCTAGCTGCACATATATTGCCTCGTGCCTTGCCTCGCCTTTGATTCAACTTCTACAAATTTACAGCCCGGTGTTCAAAACCCCAATGGTTGGCGAGCATTGCCGATCAGGCGTGCTTTGATTTTACGAATATTTACTAATTGTAGATTCTAACAGGTTTCTCATATGACTATGGATTCGTGATTCTGAATGAACAGCATGCACAACCAAGGAACAAAAATAAATTTTGCACATCTACTACGGCTGTAAAATGGAATTTAAATAACCTCAGGCAATAAACAGTGATAAAGAGAAACTTCTAATCAGACTTCACCAGTCACCAAATTCAAATACAAGGTAACTGCAATAGAAAAATTAAGTAATTCATTTCAAAACATTTTCCCGCCTAAGCTAAATATAGCAAAATACAGTAAAAAGGCAATAAAAAGGTAGAAATATACCACTGATAGATTTTTAGAAATCAATATTGGACCCCAGAAAGTAGAATTGTGGGTGGGTGTGGGGTGGGGGGGGTGGGGAGAGGGAGAGCAATGAAGAAAGGATATGTCCTTAATAACTATTATCAAGAAGTTTTGTGTAGAAAAAGTTAGCAAGACAGCATTAAAAGATGAAATAAAACAAGCACACTACCAAGAATGAGAAGAAGAATGCATTGTTAATTGTTAAAAGGCACGAAGAGCACAAAAAATTAATAAAACCAACATGATGTGTTTTATACAAAAAAATATACATAAACAGAAAAGGCACCTAATTAAAATAAAAGTAAAGAAATGTAGCAACAGAATACCTGCAGAGCGTGTAGAGGTTGCTAACACTCCTATCTGCATCAGGAGACAAGTATGTTCTATGCTCAATGTCAAGATCAAGTTGCTAAGGGAACTCATATCGGTCATTTATCTGTTAATCAATATGACAAATCGTAGAAATTTTAAGCAGCTAGATATAATCAAAGATGTTACAAGAAGAAACTAAAACATTGTTTCTTTCAACAACCGTCGAAATAAGAGGCACATTTAAGCAAAAAATTGTTTAGCTAACTTCTATAAAGCAAGCCCCGTAAAATCTTTTGAAACCCTGATCCTCGCACATTTTTTTGTGCAAGCACAAATTCCTGATTTATATGTTACCTGCAATGTCCAAATGAATGTTCTGCTTGGAAATAAATATAATAACTTCAAAGATTTACACTACACCTCCACGTGTAAGAGAAAAAAGGAACTTAAAAATACAAGCTTAAGTCAGGGAAGAGAGCTAAGAACGTTTCAATAATATTGAAAAGACACAAAATAGTATCTTCCAGCAATGGTTTATAGCTGGGAAATCTCCATTGGATTGTCTGAGAGATTTCCAAGAATACGAAAAAGAATCAACTAAACAAATTACTGTTTTCTGACAAGTGGAAATCAGCCAAACAAACTAGTTTATTGCCTGTGGAATACTTGCAAGCAGGAATCAGCATAGACCTATCATGCTGAAAATTGAAAATAGTGAAAAACTTGACACCTCACCATGCAGCCTAATTGACAAGCCCAGTCAATCAGCTAGACAAATAAAGTTGACCACACAATATATTGTACCCAAACACACAGCTGAATCAAAAAGGTAGTTTTTAAATTCTAACTGATGAATTCTTACCTTTACCATAGTATCACGAATAAAATCATATTCAAATCTTTTTAACTGAAGCTGAAGAACAGGTGGAAAATCGGTGAACAGGACACCCTTCCTGGCATCCTGAAAAGATCAAAGTTAAACCATAGCTTTGTCAAAAATAGAAGCGTTGAAACTAATAAAATGAGAAAGTGTGTAATCATAGTTCAGACATCAAAAATAAAGATGACTCTCATAATAGAATTATAGAAAGCAGCTCGGTACTATCAAGTATTTGCAAATTTACAACTTGATTTTTCCTCCATAATAAGGTAAGAAACAACATGCATGTATACGTGCTTATGTCAACGTTATATGCAATCAACTTAGAAAATGTTCTCTCTCTAATTTTTACACCTTTCGTTCCTTCCCAATCTCCTTATTTCGCCTATGGCAGAGGCTCTCACCCACAATATTTGTGTAACATCCGCCAAAACAAATATGGAAACATAAAATATAAAAAAGACATCCAATCTGCAAATCATACCGTTCAGCATGATATTTATTGTCACCGTCAAGGCGTTCCACTTCCACATATTTGTCAAAAGAAGCATACACATCCTTTCAGCCTTTGACATGGAGCTGAAGATCTGACAAAAACAGAAATATCAAAAACATGGAAGCCATCACCTTAAAAGGGTGCCATTAGTTGGGTGCTCAGTGACATACCATAAAAAGATTTCTTCCTTGTTGATTTGTACTCCACATTGATACATTCAATATAATTCATGTGGTGCCCTTCAAATAATTGTTGTATTGTACCCTCCACAACAGTTCCCTGACGAAAACGATGAAAATAATGAATAAGCACCCAATTTCCATGGAAGCACAAACACCAGAAATATCAATGTTATAGTTTCTGTGGCAGTATAACGAGAAAAATACAGTGCGACTAGACATGTTACTTTCATTTTGTCTTCAAGTCTTTCACAAAGAACCCGATATAGCTCTTGAACATCATGCTGCATAAACGAATCATATGCATCACATCCAAAAGAATTTGTCAACTCCTTTGTTGCTACACTAGTATTACTGTACTGGACCTTATAGAATAAACTCTGCAAAGCCAAAGGGATGCTTCCTGATGAATTATCATTCTCTGTGGTCGGCATGTGATATACTGCCTGAAATACAGTTCATATTAGGCATTCTCTAGGAAAATAATATTGAAAAGACAAGCAAACCATATGTACTAACCTTTCTGAAATAAGGAATATGGTATAATGTCTGGAGAAGAAAGTTCACATAACATGTAGCCCCCTGATTCTTGAGACCCACATAACCTGTCTCCTTCTTTGAGTCATGTGACCAGTAATCAACAACATTACTAACAGCAACATCTGCCTCGACTACACATGTATCATTCACAAGATAACCTCTACTGGGGTCATATAGTTCACTAAGAGGCATGAATGAAGTGAAGCCCCAATCACTTTCTCTAGCATTAAACTGGTGTTGTGTGTCTGCAGAATTAGTTTTATCAAAACCACCATCCAACCAGCAATGCTACCATATGAACTACGGGAACCTATATTAGATGTCTTACAGCAAAGAACAACAAACAAGAAAGTGGAAAGCAGAAAGGATTAAGCATGGGAGACAACAATCAATATGAGCCATTGTTAAAAGGAAGATGAATTAAATACTATATACACAATTCAGCAACTAATAAAGCACCAAATCTCTTATGTTATACGCACTAATTTATAGCTTCAATGTTTGATTTCCAATAGGCAAGTATAATAGTCCTCAGAAACTTAAAAATATGGCTACTTGTAATTGATGGCACTGTCCTAGATTGGGAGATATATTAAGAATTTCAATGCTACTTGCACCTGTGTCAATTTTCCTACTTGAAAGCAGATATTCGTCCTCTCGGTGCTATTTTACAATAAACCGTGCCTTGTTTTCCACTCCATGGTTTACTAATTTTCCACATCAAAACCAAGTGTAAAACATACAATGCGTAATCACCCAAAATTTAAATAGAAAAATAGAAAGATATAACTTTTCTGCTTCTTTAAATAAACTATGACCAAATAAGGCCAAGAAAAATTTATTTAATAAGGTTGACAAGTGAACCATTAACATAATTTATTGTTGCTTTAAAGTAGATGAATGTAGCGATGGACTGGGTACTGGAAAAAATAAAAAAAATCATGTAGATGACCCCAAATATATTCAGAAACAAGGCTTGTAAAGCTCGTGAGTCAACCCTTCCAAATTCACCTGCTTGATTTCTTACCTGAAAGCAATATATGCCCAAAAGGTAAAAGTACACTTTTTCACAAGCACAACATGCTAAAAAAATCAAAACAATGGTCAACCACAGACAATTCTGCTTCCCTAGTGTTTATCAGAATCACTACCAAAGCTGGAATGCATGGAAAATCTACAGTTATTTTTCTTAATAAAAGAGTTCAATTACTTTTTCATTGAATCGATTCATTAGAAATTGCTGCAAGTGTATTCGATTTTATCCTTCTGGAGATTGTGCAGCTATTTCACTGTGAAAGTTACAAACATCCTTGGCTACAAGAAGGCAATACGGAATTTTACTATACTGCAACTTTTGGAGTTCAAATCTCGTTAATAGATAGATACATCTATAATTAACAAATGAATATATCTGTCTAATTTATTTGAAATATTTTTTTTTTTCAAAAATAGTGAAAGAATATATATAGGCGTGTTCGATCGTGTTTAAAATTCAATTAAAATTGAAAATATAGCCGTTATTGGGTCCCATTAGTCTAATAAAAGTCAATAATAACGGCTAGTTTTTCAATTTTAATCCAATTTTAATCTCTACCAAACACACCATACAAGCAAGTTAGGACAGATAACAAGGACTGTGTGAAGGAAGCAATGGAAATGGATAATCACAGAGATTCTCTAAGACTGAAATAAAAATTGCAAACATTTTCCCTAAACCGGCTGCTAAACTCCATTGGTTCTTTCTGATTTACTAAAATCCATAAAGGCCACACAAGGACTATTAAAATGACATAAAGCAGCGACTCAACACATTGTTATCAAAAAAGGTAGACGAAAAACCATTAACTCCTAAATTTCCATGTGTACTAATGTTTTCTATCAATAGACGAGGTACGAGTCGATGTCAACCTCCCACCCCCACCCAATAACCTAGGCACAGGTGTTTCCTTGGCTAGAATCCAGAAATATACTCAAATAGAGCATCACAGACTAGTGTAATTGCATTTAACTTCAGATCCATCTCAAATTATATCTTTTCTAAAATCTCTGAAGTACTTCAAGGAATTTCATATTTAAACTGCTACAATCATTGAACACGAAAGGTAAAAGAGAAAAATGGGCCAAACACCGAAGGATGATAAAACTACGGTAGTTTTCATATACATGATTGCTAGAACTGTATGCAGCTTATTATTCTTCGCAAAGAGTATTAATTTGCATTTGATTAATTCCAGCAAAAATGGTAGTCTATGCAATATAATCAATGTCAAGAGACAAGATGATCAGCTATTAACAATACAACTCCCATAGTCTATCTATGAATCAAAAACATCTGCAACTGAAATTAACATGTAAATACTAAGAAAATCTTACCTTTCGTAACATTGAATTTGCTATGAATTTGATTGATCACTGACAAGCTAAACTGGGCATATCAACTCCAACCATAGGGCAAAGTTGTAGAATCCGCAACATCCAGATACATCGACAAATGTTCAACATTATTCCCTTTCGGAAATATAAGCACTCTCCTGACCACCACAAAGTAATTTACTTTAGTTCCACACAAATAATAATAATAATAATAATAATAACAAGGGACACTATGACAAATTTAATTAACAGGCAAAAACAATTCATAAATTACTATTTGTATCCTCCCACAAAGAAATAATAATGATAACAAGGGAGACTATAAATCTAATTAACAGGGAAAAACAATTCATAAATTACTATTTGTATCCTCCCACAAAGAAAACTTCAGAATAGAGCTTCTTCATATTCAACCTCGAAAAATTCTCAATCGTCCATGTAAACCGTGCTGAAGGTGGATCTTCCGCTGCTTGGGTATCCACTGTATCCGTTACTTCCACAGGTGCAACTAGAATAAATAAAAAATTATCAAAACCCCATATTTATGAATCAGAAAACAGAAGAATGCAGGAAAAGATAAATATACGAGTTCTACCAGTATTTACGCTAGAGAAGGCAATACCTTCTCAGGGACAAAACCAGCATGAGGAACAAGCATCTCGTCCTCCTCTGCCTGCTAAAAAAATAAAAGAACCAAATGCCACAGAGATTGGATCTAATCAGTTCGGGCACAGTTTTTCTAACCCAAAGCGTAGAATTCAAGCTTTTGTCGTAACTAAATCACAAAATTCAGGTCAATTTTAAGACCCCCACTATTACAATCAAGGCTAAAGCTCAAATTAAACCATCAAGCCTAACAAATTATCTAGCAAGTGAAAAAATGGAAGAAACAGTAAAAAGAGTGAAACACAGTAATTTGGTCAGCTATACTCATGCGTATATATGCATGCGTTACACATTTTTATATACGTATATTTTTGGATTTTATTCGTACAGTAAAGAAATAATTACTTACGTCCATTGGGGGAGAGATCATGAGGGTCATGGGTGGGGTTTAGCGCCGTGCGATCGGAGACACTGTGCGACTTTGTGTGTGTACACAGTACACACAGAAACTTGAGGGAGATATAGAGAGAGAAATCTAGGCAAGTTCGATAGGTGGAGCGGGAAAAAGAAAGATTTCTGGGTGAGGACGAAATTGAAAGGGGGATTAAATGTGAAGGGGTGTTTCGGAATTTTGATAAATAAAATTAAAGTTTATACTTCTACATGGAGAGGAAAAATTAATAAGGAAAAAGCGACATTAATTTTTATGATATTCTAATTTAATTTTGTATTTTTAAAAAGTTGACACATTTACGTGCCTATAAAGTTCATGTTGAAATCTAATGATTTTAAGATTTTAATGACTTTAATTTAAGAAATGTGCGAATTAAAAAAATCTTCCATATATGTGTCCTTAAAGTGCAATAATCGATTCTCCTTGTGCTGTGCTCTAATTTTCTCCAAAATTACCAACAAAAAAAAAAAGAAAAGAAAATGAAAAGAAAAAGAGAAGCAACAGGAGCCCACCGTTTTTATCTTTTTAAAACAGTAGAAAAATTGCAGCCAAGTCCCCAAATTTTGGAAAATAATAAAAATGGTCCCCATATTTTTAAAGTGGCGTCTAGGGGCCAAAAATCTCTGTTAAAAACATTGTTTCCACATTTGATTTTTTTTTTTTTTCCTTTTCTTCTTACGCACAAGTTCTCTTGAAAATTGCATTTCTGGTCCCTAAACTTTAGTTTAGTACAATTAAATCCTCAAAGTTTGACTTTTATATCAATCAATCACTTTATAAAATTGCAGTCTAAGGTCCTTAAACGTTATGAATTATGCAAGTTTGTCCCCAACTTCACAATTTTGTATGCTTTTCGTCCATTTTCACTTCCTTTTCCCTTGTTTTATTTCATTGAGTGATTTTTTACCTACAAAAGCAATAATTACATAGTTATGAGTAGAAATCCGCCATTTTAATCAATATCTAAGCTTATTTAGGCATTTAACAAGTTTGCAAAAACACATTTATCACTTCCCAATAACTTTTATTGCTTGTTCATTCTCTTTAAATTTTAAAATTTGGGTCAACTTTCCTAGTCATTTTCATATTTTGGTGATGATTAAAATCAGATTTTTATCATATTTTGATAAGAGTTAATGAAATGTATGGTTGAAAAATTGTTGATCCCAATCTTGAGGGGTTGCTGAATTGATCAGGCATTGTGTTTGCTCTCCAATGGTCACCGTTCGAGTCCCCTTAAGGCCATTGAGGTGAGTACCCTGCCGTAAACTTAATGGCTCGTGGGATTAGTCGAGGTGCGCGGAAGCTGGCCTGGACATCCAATGTTATCAAAAAAAAAAATTGTGAATCCCATAAAATATATAATTAAAATTAATTTTTGACTTTGATAAAAAATTATATTTTAATTTATAACAAACAGGCTATAAGAGTTTTGCCAAACTAATCTGACTGGACGGATTTTTCCTTTTTAAAATTGTGCTAAACTGCTAATTAAAAAGTCCTCCCGCGTATTAGAGTGCAGTACCATATAAATACAAGTAGCCAGTAAAATTCATTTTTTAACTGTTATAATTACTAAAATATTTTCTGAGGTAATATTTTTTTTGTTTTTAATTACTTTATTGATGATGAAAGTTATATAGGTCTTTAAATTTATTAATACATTTTTAGCTCCAAAATTCCATATTCATCTATACCACATTCTATTAATTCAAATCGGAGGGATGGCTAAATTTTTAGCTCCAAATTACCCGAACCCGTCCTATTTCTTTTTATTTTATTTTATTTTTCTGATTTAAATTGTATTAAAAAATTAAAAAGAAAGTAAACAGAATGATAAATCCCGATACCATCCATTTGGACTCTATTAGGTGGGATCTCTAGGGGCGGAGCTACACTTGGGCAAGGGTGGTCCACTGATCACCCAAAAAATCTGAATCAAAAGGTTCTTCATTTCTATCATATTCCATACTTCTTAACATCTTATTATTCTCAGTGTTATTTGTGGTTGGAAATTTGAGTTTCCGTGCTTCAATTCTCGTAGTAAAATATTATATGCTTATTGTGTGTATATGTGTTTTTTTCTTGAATAAATATAGGGATTATAGGGGAAATCAAGATTTTGTGAATATATTTATTATGATAATTCGATTTTAGCCTCAATTACAAATGATCCGCGAAGCAACAAATACACCACTATCAACCTTGAAAATTGAAGGTTGCCATTGTCAGGCTATCTCGAAGTAGGATTGATTTTTATCAAATAAGATTTGTTGGCCCCACTAAAGCTAAACTTCCTGTCTAAAGTTACATATTCCGTAAATTCAAAAATATAGAACTCACATTAACATAATTTTAAGTTTTAGAACTTCCTCATTGCATTTTTAATCTGCGTGCATTTGGTTCGTTTTTCTAATTATTTGTTTAGAGAAAATTTAGGGCTCAACGAGCAGTGATTAAGGGAATTGGTAATTTTATTTTCATCTCTGGTCTGTGTGCAATCTCCAAGTACTTTTTAAAAGATTTTAATTAGCAGTTTCTTGAAAGGATTTAGTAATAAAACAAAGTGGTATTTTATCTATTGAGAAAAATATATTTAACGAAATTGATAATGATATAATTATACGACATTTTCGAAATATGAAAACGTGTCGGGAACAATTATAGTTATATTATTTAAAATTATTTTTTCTATATAGTTTTTGCCCAACCCAAAAATATATCCAGGCTCTGCGGTTGGGGACCGCTAGCAAAACTGTAAGTAGAGCATCATGTAAGCTCTTAAAGCGGGTGAAATTTACCTGCGGAATTCACATTTTTAAAAGAAAAAAGCAATTTTAACGGTAACATTTTGAGTCTTTGACTCAGTGCCATGATGCACATACACATACAAGGAAATGAGGAATACCAAGTTCAGAACAAATTGTTCAAATGGTAGCCACAATAATTGAGTTAGCTAAGAAGAATCAATGAAGTCCAAAAAGTCCGCCACATTGGCAATGCCCAAGCCATTATTTCCAACTCAATTCCGAGTTCAGGTTTGATTTTATGGTCCTCGTATATTGATAATGATGTGATAAAGCCAAAATTTATTTTTGGGATGGTTACACCCAATATTCCGATAAATAATTTAATTCTAAATCACTTCACTTCTTTTTATTCATAAAGTACTATTTTTAGTACGTAACCCAATCCTAAAGCACATTCTATTACGCACAAACCATGTTCTAAAATGCGCCGCCTAGGCGCGACGCGCGGAGAAAACGTTTCGAATTCGGGTATGCGCGGAAAAATGCGTTTTTGTTCTAAAAGGAGGTGCATTGTGCCGCCTAGGCGGCACATTATGCCGCCTATTTTTTTTTATTTTTTTTGGGTAAAAATCTATTTTTTTATATAA
>CAIGRT010043268.1:0-10379 GCA_903798405.1 Fraxinus platypoda | reverse complement strand
GATTAAAATAAGATTTTTAGTATATCTCGATAAAATTTGATTAAATATATGATTAAAGAGTTGTGAATTTTATAAAATATGTGATTAAAATTAATTGTTGAATTTGACTTAGATTAAAATCACTGTCAAACAGTGGTGGGAAGAAGGCAAGTTAAAAGTCATATTATTGATGTCTTGTCTTTCAATAAAGCCCAAAATTTGGAAATTTCAAATCTTGTGATTCCCAATTCCGAAACAAACAAACAAACAATTAATCAATTTTGACCGTCGGTAGATATGTTCTCAAATGGCGACAATTATAGTCAAAGTCAAACTCTCGCGCTGACCCGCGGCAATAGGACGTATTCCGACTTTACTAAAATCTCCTTACCACTATTTTTTTTTTTTTAAGCAAATTCATTTAAAAATTAAAACTAAAAAGTAGGTTTGGAAGTAAATAAATAATTTTTTTAAAATTTTAAAGTACGAAAATGTAATTCACGCAATATATTTAAAACATATCTTGAAAGTATTTCTATCCGTTTAAATTATAAGTTTTCATTTGACATATTTATAAATTATTTATAAAGAGAAATAATAAGAAGAAGAATAACGTGTCTTACAAAATATGTAGCAATAAAAAAATAAAATCATTGTTAGATTTTGACGAAATTTATAAATTTGTGTCTAAATAAAAGTGAAGTAAAATAAAAATGACTGACAAATAAATGAATAGCATTTTTAATTCTCACGAAATATGTGAATAAAAACATATTTATACAAACTATGGGGAGCCTTATATTTATTTACGTATTTATTCCCGACTATATCTTCTATTCGTATAAAAATTCTTATTACACTTGTTTTTTTCTATCCTCTTTAAGAAAAATGCATACATACGATCTTCGATTTTTCTTATTTTTAATCTAATGAGATTTATAAATACTAACTTCATGTTCTTAATTCTAGAAACCATCGCATTCAACTTTCTTAGTTCGTATTATAAATTTGAATTTCATAATACTAAGCTTGTTTAGTACAGTTTAAAATTCAATTAAAATTGAAAATATAACCGTTATTGGGTCATACTCGTCTAATAAAAGTCAACAATAACGGCTAGTTTTTCAATTTTAATCCGATTTTAATCTTTACTGAACACGCCCTAAAATCAAGTGGAACGTTAGGTGAATTCATAAAATTTTGACGTTCTCCACTCATTTTTATTTATCCTCCGTTTGGTGAAGATTAAAATTAGATTTTTAAAAGATTTTGATAAAATATGTAGTTGAAATGTCGTGAATCTCGTAAAATATGTGGTCGAATTAAAATTTAGATTTTAACTTTTACCAAACCGGATTTAATAAGAACATTGAAATGTCGTTGTTAATGCATCATTTAAAAGTCATGGTTAGAATTGTTGATTTTGAACGGGTTGGACTAGGGATATTATGAATCACATTGGAAGGGCAAAACCGTCAAATATACCATCCAGTAGTTGGTCTAATGAAAGTGAAAGCCAAGGAAAATACACACACACAAAAACACACCGTCCCTTCCACCTTATAATCTTCCCCTTTTTCTTCAAATCTCTTTTCACTGTGCGCAACTTTTCACTCAAATTCCCTTATTTTATGGCTTATTTTTAACTTACATAATCGATTTATTAACTTTGTTCTCATATCACTGTTTTACAGTACAATTTTTGTTACTTTTATATAAAGTGATTGTTGCTAGAAGGATTCAGAATCTGCTTTGTGCAAATGGGTTTCTGGGGTCAGACACATTTTTCTTGACGACCAAGGTGAGGAAATTGTCCTCTTTTTACTGAACACGTCGATCACTTCTCTTGACTCTTGCAAGGATTTATGCTTTGGATTTGTATCCGTTGTAGGTATTAATTTTTTGTTGTTGTGATCTTAAATTATTTGGATTTTCAAATTTTATTCTTTTTTTGAATTTTAAGGCTTCTTTCTTGTGCAATTGAGAGTTTGAACGCTTTTCAAGGTTATAACATTTATTTTTGATCGAATATATATTTGGTAAAAGATTGAAAATTTAAGTCTTATTGACCTTTTTTTCTTCCTTCCTGGGATGTAGGTTTATATGGTTGTGTTCAAAGACGATGAGTAGTTATAGTGAAACAGAGGATCGATTCTTCGACAGCCGTGACGAGGTCTCTTCTGTATCTGATTTGGGTTTTGATTGCTCCGAGGGCTGTTCAACTCCTGATCTCGATAACTGTGCTCTTGGATACGAGTTTTGGACTAAGATACCAGAAAGTGTTGATGAAAGACGTGCTAAGTTTTTGAAATGGGTCGGTTTGAGTTCTCATTGGTGCACAGCCGATAGAGATGAGGAGGAGAATTTACGTGATGAAGAAATCAAAACGGGCATTGATAGGTTAAGGGATAATGGTGAGACCGTGTTGGCAAATTCGGATTCTGAAACTCAGTTTTTCTCATGTCGGTCCTTGCAGGAGTTTTGCTCATATGACTCTACAGAGTTAGTAGAAAATTGTGTTGTAGACAAGGATGCATGGAAAATTAAAAATTTGGATGATGGAACTGAATTTGTGGTGGATGAACTTAGTGACCATGGCACACCTACCAGATTACGTGAAGTGGGTTCCAATAAAATTGTGTCACTTGAAGAGTTTCACAAGACTCTTGGCTCATCAGCTTTGGTTCAGCGATTATTGAGGAAAGAATCTAAGGGATTTAACATGCTTGATTCGAAGAAGAAAGTGAAAAGCAGTTGGCTCAGGAGATTGGGTTTCATGACTCGTAATTCAGATAAAACAAAGGAGGTTCATTTGAAGCCTAATGAGATCAGTTCAAAGACAGTGGCTAGTTGTCGAAGAGTTCCAGTCCATGCATCTAAAAAACATTCAAAAGAACTGTCCTCTCTGTATACGGGGCAAGAATTTTCTGCACATGATGGCTCAATCTTGACAATGAAGTTCAGTCCTGATGGAAATTACCTTGCAAGTGCTGGGGAAGATGGCGTTGTCCGCGTGTGGAAGGTGCTTGAAGATGATACTTTAAACAAATTCAACATTCAAGACACTGATCCCTCATCTTTATACCTCTCTCTGAATAATTTTTCCAAGTTAGCTCCTCTAGATGTTGATAAACAAAAGACTAGTAAGATGAAAAGTTTGAGAAAATCGTCGGACTCAACTTGTGTCATTCTTCCACCTAAGGTCTTCCAATTATTGGAGAAACCTCTGCACGAGTTCTACGGGCATACGGGTGAGGTTTTGGCTCTCTCATGGTCCAAGAATGGGGTTAGTATAAATATTTATCATGTCCATGCATTTCAATGTAATATATTCTCTAAATATCATCGAGTGCTTAGACTGCATTTTAAAGGGGATTTATGTGGATTTTAACAATGCTTGTCTTGTTATTTTGCAGCATTTGCTGTCATCTTCAGTTGATAAAACAGCTCGCTTATGGAAGATGGGACATGATCAGTGCCTTGGCGTATATTCACATAATAACTATGGTAAGTCTGACAGCTAGATTGGTTTACTTACATATTATATACTAACTTCTCCTCAACGCTTTGTTTTTCTGGACTTACTACATATGTTTAATTCTTATATTATTCGTGGTACAGTGACCTGTGTTGAGTTCAATCCCGTGGATGATAATTATTTCATTAGTGGTTCAATAGATGGGAAAATACGCATCTGGGAAGTTCAAGGCTGTCGAGTCATTGATTGGATCGATATTAGAGAAATAGTAACTGCCGTGTGTTATTGTCCTAATGGCAAGGTCTGATGGACATCTTACTTTTAGCTTTCCTTTTTTCTGTGGTGTCCTTAATCTTTTGGTTGGTTTCTTTTAACATATGTTATATCTTATTGCTTCAGGGAGGTGTAATTGGCTCCATGGAAGGCAATTGTCGTTTTTATGATGTTGAAGGCATGTATATATTAATTTTATGTCATTGAATATTAAAATATTATTATTGAGTTTACAATCTACTCAAGTAAGCCACATTTACTACTTTTTGCTATGAATTACAATTATTTACTTTGACTGACAAGAAAGAAAACTAATAGTTGTATAAGCACAAATACTCTAAACATGGAAACATATAAAAAATGGCAATTTTAGGCTGTCTATGATACTCCACTATTGACGTATTAGAGTCATACACTTGTAGACAAATTGTTAATGATTAAATAAGGCTCCATATTAATAAAAAATAAGCGAAGTGTTAAGCTTTCTATATTTCATATGGTGCATGCAATTTTGAGGTGATATAATAACATTTCTATATATGTAAATTGAATGCAAGATATATATAAATATACCGGAACATGGCTTTCACTTAAATATACTAGCATCTCTGGGGGAAAACTTTGCATACATACGCACCCATATGTGCATATGCAATGTTGTGTAATTTTGTATGTTTACTTGCACGTCCCTGATGTGTTATATACTACACTTTGGAAAATGACATGTTTATCTACTGTGTTCTGTGTACCTTGTGTCCATGTTTGTTTGTCTGTTGTGGTCGATTATAACTCCTGATGGTATCTCCAGTCTGCCACCCATGAAGATTAGTACTTGGAGGAGGATAAATTAAATTTTATTTCCTTAACAGCAGTTAACAATTTAACACTGGAAAGTGTTTTTTGGTAGCTTAGGTTGAGAATGCATAGTGTCGAGACTCGAAAGTGATACCCATTGACTTCTTGTTTGCTTAATAATGCACTTTGTAGTGCTTGTACTCACTCATGATCACTGAACATCTCAAACAATAGTTTCAACTGAAGTTTCAAGACAAGTTTTGAATGGACAACTTTTAATTAAATGTTTTTGTAGAAGCCATAGTCCATAGGTTTTGTGATGTTGGAACGACAATATTTATTTATTTTTATTAGGGTTATTCCTTGCAATTTTGTGTTCTTGAAGATGTATGTACTTGTAGAGAAGTGTATGAACTCAAAATGGTTGTTCATATGATGTGTGTTCTTTCATCTCCACCTTACACGTTTGTTTGTGCATTTCCTTTGTTTATATTATTAAGGATAGAGAGCTTTGATGTTCGAATCTATTTTTTGATGCTCAACAAGAAATATATTTATTTCATTGTTGTTACAAATATGTCAAGCATTATACTATATAATTATACTGCCCACCCATTCATAATTTGTGATGTGTACAATGATCAATATATAACAATTACTTAAATGACTTTTTAGTTTAATACTCTTATGTGAACGACGGATAATAATATGCCATAACCACTTTGGTTTAGATAATCGTCTGCAATTGGGTGATCAAATATGCCTAAAGGGGAAAAAGAAGTTAACTGACAAGAGAATAACTGGATTTCAGGTACTCATTTGCACTCTGTTGTCATTTTTCATTCGTTGTTTTATTTTCTGCACATTTGATGTCTTTGTTCATATATAGATCATGTAGTTGTTCATTGTTCAGTTTTGCCCGAGTGATGTGAGCAAAGTGCTGGTCACTTCTGCTGATTCGCAAGTTAGAATTCTTTGTAGTACCAATATCATCTGCAAATTCAAAGGTGGAAAGTTCCTTCTTTTTTGTTTGTCTTCAATGAGTGCATGATTTGCATTCTTTTTTTTACTACATTATTAGCTCTTATTTACCTGCCCTGGAACCTACTAAAATTTGTAAACAATTTGAGATTGAAATATTTTAATGAATATTATACTTGTGCAGCTATTTTGTCTAAGAACTATTAGGGAAATAGAAAACCGAGATCTTGAAAATATGACAATCAGAAAGGATGCGTGAATTTTATTGTTCTCAACCTCTAGTTTTTCGTCTTTTAGGTAATCGAAGTTCAGGAAGCCAAGTACCAGCATCTTTCACATCAGACGGGGAACATATTGTTTCTACTACTGAGGATTCAAATGTCCGTGTGTGGAGCTACTCTACCCAGGACCAGAAATCATCTCGATCAAAGAACTTGTGGTCATGTGAAAGTTTCTTGTCACACAATGCTTCCATTGCTATTCCTTGGTGTGGCTTGAAGAACAAGTTAGTAGCTCTACCAGGAAGTATTTTAGGAGATGGACATTTAGATGAGAAAATGCTCCAAAAATTGCCTGCTTCTTTCCCTGATTGTTTCACGACAAGCCTCGGGTTTTTCTTGGATGCTTTATATAAGGGAATTGCTACATGGCCGGAAGAGAAACTCCCCCAATCAAGCCCAGTGGCAGCTTCACGTTCTAGGTGCAGATCTGAGTTCAAGTTTCTAAAGAGTGCTTGGCAGAGCACAATAAATTCTCCTCATTTGTGGGGTCTTGTGATTGTAACTGCAGGCTGGGACGGATGTATCAGAACATTTCTCAATTATGGATTGCCTATTCGATTCTAAACCAAAATTGTGAGGGCTTCTCGCTCTTTCTCGCCCCAACTCACACCATTGCTGCAGGTTATGTTTCACACTGTGATGGTGAAAAAATTTGGAGAATTTGCATAAAGAAAGTCGTGGCTTTATGGATTTGGAACATTTTGTGCATGTTCTGTATGGAGGATTCAATGGTACATGACAGTGTTAAAGAAGAAACATCATACTATTCAAGCTCGTCCAATACTATGTACTAAATATGCATATAGTCATAGCATGTAGTATAATTATTGAAATACGCCCAGAGGCTATACTTAAGTTTTGGTCACAATATACTGGCTGGAATTCTTTTCTATGTGGGTTTCCTGTTCATGTCAACCCTACAATTCTTTGATTTGTGAACAGAGTGGTTCATGGTTTCTCATTGGGAATCATATAGAAGAATAATGTCATAATGGCCACAGTTCGTTCATGTGTATGTATATAATTATAAGAACGAATTTTGTGTAACTGTAACTCTGATTATCGAAAACTTTCTACATAGATGTTTTACTCGTTTTAAACTGAGCATTCCAGTTTATTCCCTTTTGAAATTCTTACCTTGAGTTGCTCGGTACGGCAATTGGACTCGAACAAAAATGCTGCATGAGATGAAAAATATCATTTTCAGGGATTCTTTTCTTTTAATTGAAGAAAAGTTACCCCAAAAGCTTAAATATTTTGCTCAGTGCCATTCTCTCATGTCACTCTCTGGTTTTTGAATGTGTAATGAAAAAAAAACTCTCGGGCTTTGGTGGATCTTGACTTGTGGGTTCTATATTTGGGCCCAGTTCTACATGGCTTGATGGATATGGGCAATAATAGAAGGGGAAAATTCATAAATAAGAGATTAAGTATGACACATTTCAAAATAGATAACAATGTTTAAAATTTCAAAAATTAGATTTTAAAAAAAAAATTATTTATAAAGTAATTAATTAAACATATATTTTATTAATTAAATATATTAAGGTCACAATTCTATATAATTTGGTCACAAATTATAAATTAATTGGTCACAAATTATTTCTTGATAGCAATAAAAGTTTTTATAGGTCACAAATTATGTCACGATCACAAATCAAAAATGTTATAAGTCACAATTTATTCATCAGTCACAAATTTACCAAATTAATATATCACATATTTAATTATTGGTCACAAATCACAAATTTTATAAGTTGCAACTTATTTTATGGTCACAAAATATCTAATTAATTAATCACAAATTAATTTTTTTTATGTAACAACCGAACTACAAATGCTGAAATTTGAACATAGTTTTGAAAAATGATCTGTAGAATGGCGATGAGAGACATTGAACAAACGAAACAACTCCAATCGTGGGTGTATCCACCTAGGTGTTGTCGATCGTGGACTCAAACTGAGAAATGTAGAGGTAAGTAAAGACCGTATTGCACATTCAAAAATTATTCATTTTGGTCCTCTTAAATAGATTTATCACCTCCACTAACGGATTTGGACAATAAGGAGGTTTTTCGCATTGAAAAGGTCGTGTAGGTGAGTATTTCGCCAAAATGAAAGGATAGAAAATATTTCACAATAGGGACAAAAGTTAGAGGTTTTGTACTGATTACCCTAAATTCAGAGCAAATGCTTCATGAGAAGGACCCAAAAAACTATGAGGAAAGTAAGAACACTAATTTAGTAAATTTCACCGCACTTATAAACTTTTGATTAATTTATATGTTATATGGATAACATGGTTAATTTTTCACAAGCATTTGTTATCATAATTCACGACATGCTTATCAAGATAAATAAAAATTATTATAGGCAAAAATACATTGTTAGTCATCGAACTAAATTGAATCTTTGTTTTAATTTGGTCACTCCATTGAAAAGCCAATGTTGGATGTCAAGTTCAACATCAAGAAATGGACATAATTCTTTAGTCCACTGAATTGAATCTTCTTCAGATCCGAATCTTCCTTAGGCGTGATTCGAGTTTGGACCAATCACACATCTACCAGATTACCCGGATCTACGGCTCCAGACCCAATAAACATCACATATTCACTACGTGCCAATTAAAATGGAATCATTCAGCCGTAGAGGAAGGACCCATTTACTCAAATGTCAACACCACCACTTGGACGTTTTGATCTTCAATCAATTCTATAATGAGAAATTTTCAAGGTTAAAATGGTCATTACGCAACGAATTGGTCATTAAGGGAGAAGTGAATAATAGGTTGTAAGGCTACTTCTAGTCTGATTTTTGGCTCGCAATTTTAAAGTATCAAATTTTGATGCTAAGCTAATTTTTATTTGAAAGAAATAGGCGGACAAAACGACAATTGTTTACAGAACGATGAATAAGAACAACATGGAACAAAACAAATTCAATGAATGAAACAAAAATAAAATAGAAGCCAAGTCAAATTATTATAAGAAATCGACTACATTTGATTTGAATGGAAGAAACGTATTAGGTATGACTATTTAATGAAAGAAAGAATGTTGTTTCTAGAAAGAAGTTTTAAATGTCATCTTTCTTTCATTTTCTAGAAGAAAAAAGAGAGATATTTTGTACACGAATAACTCTACTCTGCCAGGTTTTGCATCACAGGTGTTTTACAGGCTCTCTCTCAATGGGGTGGGCCCCACGTGCAATAAAAAATGCCCAAAAAAATACCCACCCCCTGAATGTGAGTAGCCTGGAACAACCCTGTGAGCCACCAGCCTGGTAATGTAGCAGGGCTCTTTTTATTATTTGCACACGTTTTAATTGCAATGAGTCTTTCGATTTTTTCTCATTTAGACATTTATGTCTCCAATTTTTTTTATCGCTTTTAAAATTTGAACATTCATTTAAATTAGCAGATCTTGTATTTGATGATTATTTTTGTTCAAATATTCTGCTAATATGTATTAAACTGAGGTGAAAATATTTTGTCATGCTTTTGTGTTTACTAATACTTTTGATTATTTAAAAATATGAGAGGCAAATATATCTTTTTTATGCTCTCCTGACAGATTTTTGATAAAGACAAGATATGCAAATAATAGAAGATCAATGTTAAGAATGCGAAAAAATTGACAACATGAGTGCGGAAAATGAGCAAAAATTTTATTGGAATTAAAATGTAATCCTACTACATACAAAAGAGCCAGTTTGCCTTCTTTATGCCACGTCATCGTCAACCAACACGACGCCATTTCGTTAACCGCCTTTTCTCCTACTATATATACTACTCCAGACCACTTCTGCGTTTTTCCTTCACAAAAAATGATATTCACAAAATTCACACTGCCCTACCGCATTCACTGCTTGCTTATTTTGTTTACATATTGATAAAATTCGCAAAATTGATATCCACCTTGCCAACTGCTGCCTATTTTCTCTACAAAAGCTATCAATTGGATTGACAAAATTGACGTTAGATTCGTCCATCCTCCACGCCGCCTCTATTTACAAGGTATTTCTTCATTCTCTTATCCAGAACTCACAGTCTCGCAGAGACACGATCGATGTGTGTGCCAGACAGTTTGCCCATGCGGGTGTTTCTCTATCCAGTGGATGTAGACACGGGCGAAGTTGAAGCACTTTGATGTTTTGTTTATTTCCTATACGGATAGAATTGAATGTTTCTGAAGTTAAAATTGTATTTTTATTGTAGTACTGGACAGAGGCATGGTGGATGGAGGTATTTCTCCATGTCTTCGTCCATTGTATAGAGGAGGTATGCGTTGTTGGACATCTACTTGGATGGAGTCATGTAGGAGTCATGAGTGCATAGGCATGGAGGAGGCATGAGTGCATGGAGGCATTTCTCCATGCTTCCACCCACTGGACGGAGGCATGGAGAAATGCCTCCATCCAATGCAAATATGTTTAAATTTTGGACTAAATATGTTCCTTTCTCTAAAGTAGCAGCTTATCTTTTTGAATGATTTGTGAAGCTCTTGGTAATGGGTTCACATTGATGGTGTGTTTACAGATCAAATCTGATTCTTCAATTTTTGCTGGCAACAAGGGGAAAGCTAATAGAA
>CAIGRT010043231.1:0-22585 GCA_903798405.1 Fraxinus platypoda | reverse complement strand
AAAAAAAAAAAAAAAAACAATCAAATTGATCTAGTGCCATACTCGTGTCTTGATAATGAGGAACATGAGTGACCAACAATGTCGTGAAATGGTAGGCAACTATAATGTTGATAAAGAAACATCGTTGGTGGAAGTAGAAGATGGACCACAAGCAAGTTTTTTTTAATCTTTTTTGATGAAGATGGACCAACTACAATTGGTCGGTAGTTTGTTGTTGTCCACGTTATTTCACAGTCTTATAAGAGGGACCATGTGCTTTATTGTATTTTTTGGCACTTTTTTTTCTTTTGAATCTTAGCCTACTATATAAGTTTGTCCTCCATTATTTTAGTTAGGTCATCTTTTACAGTAGGACTTTAGGTACTGCACAAGCTCCCGAGTATTAATGGATGATTTGGGATTCGTTTGTAGTGGACATTTTAATGACTACATCATCATTTTTAGGAATGTATCTAGGACTTTAGCTTTATGAATGTCTGCATTTCGTGTGGCTATACAACGTATGCTGACCACTTCATTTACTTGTTTATCTGCAGATAATATAGTTGAAGAAGATGAAGTGGTAGCTGAGGAATACAAATTCACTGACTCAGAAGACGATATTAATGATGATGATTTTCATTATGATAAGAATGAAAATGAACGGATTTTGGTGGCATTAAATGAAGATCATACCATCGATCTTTTGAATGCTGGGGACGAAGATTCAGAATCGGAAGACGCTTATTGTCCAAGTGAGGAGGAGTTGCACACCGACTATTCTTCTAGTGAAGAAAATACTTTTCATTTCTCCGTCTATGATGCCGAGAAGGAGAGTTCAATCTGCAGTTAGAGGTGGGAAAAGAGTTCAAAAATATTGAGGAGTTTAGGCAAGCTGTAAGGAATCATGGCGTAGCTACTAGATACAATTTTAAATTCAGGCCTAATGATGAGTTTAGAGCCCAAGCCATATGCAAATTAGGTTGTACATGGAGGATTTGGGCTTCATGGAATAAGAAGAAAGGATGCGTGTAAATGAAATCTAAAAATTCTAAGCATACATGTGTTAGGGACAAAACAAATAGACATTGCACTGCCAAATACATATCGAATAGGTATTTAGATACCTTCAAAGTTGACCTTGATTGGAAGTCTAAGCTTATTATAAAGGCTGTAAAGGATGATCTGAAATTGACAATTAATAATGTTACAGCATGGAGAAGTAGAAGATATGCGAAAGTAATGATATAAGGATCTGATGAGCACCAGTTTGGATTGCTTAGGTCATTTGTTGCCGAAATTTTGAGAACCAATCCCTGGTCTACATGCATTGTTGCTATGCATGCTTCAAAGTTTCAAGGTGTTTATAGTTACTTAGAAGCTTGCAAGAGAGGGTTTTTAGTGGGTTGCAAGCAACTTATGGGGTTGGATGGGTGTTTCTTGAAAGGGTCATTTGAAGGGCAGATGCTTGTGGCAGTGGGGTTAGACGTTAATGATTGTATTTATCCAGTAGCATATGCTGTAGTGGATTGGAAGAATGATATTACTTGGAGGTGGTTTATGCAACATTTAGGTGAAGATTTGAAGATTGTAAATAACAATGAATGGACCTTTATGATAGATAGGGAAAAGGGTTTACAGAATGTGATAGATGATTTGTACCATGAGGCGGAACATCGATTTTGTGTTAGACACGTGTACACTAATTTCTTCAAAACTGATTTTAAGAGTTTGGTACTAAATGAATACTTATGGAAGGCTGCAAAGTCAACAATAGTGCCTAATTGGTTGTTTTAGATGGGTGAGATTGAGAAGGAAAGTCCTGCGGCGTTTAATTGGTTAAAGAAAAGATATCCAAGTAAATGGAGCAAGGCTTATTTTTTGACAAAGGTAAAGAGTGACATACTTTTGAACAATTTATGCGAAGTGTTCAACAATGTTTTGTTGAAAGATAGAGAGAAATCCATATTGACAATGTTGATTGATTTGCATATAAGCTTCATGAAGAGGGTATGAGCAAGGATAGACAAGATGAAAAGAGTAATAGGGCCTTTATGTCCTAAAGTGCAACAAAAACTTATGAAAAATGTTGAGTTAGCCGAGTGCTGTAAGGTGGACTGGTCCGGAGGAGTACAGTCTTATGTTCAATGCTCTAGTGGGGAATTTGTTGTTGATCTTGAGAATAAGATTTGTGCATCTAGGAGATGAGATTTATCAGGGATTCATTGTGCTCATGCAGTTGCTGCTATTATAGACAGTAGGGATGAGCCATGGAAGTACGTGTATAAGTGTTAGAGATTGACTACATATATGAGTTGTTATGAGAATATTATAAACCCTATCAATGGGACAAAATTATGGCCTCAAGTAGACGCTCTCCCTATCAAACCACCAGATTGGTATGTTCCGAAGAGACGAAGACAGGAAGAAGAAGATGTCATATCTCGTTCGGGGTCTAAAGCAAAGTTGAATAAGAGGGGTACCATGGTGATCACTTGTAGTGTTTGTGGGTTAGTAGGACACAACAAGAGGTACCATGAAAAGGCAGAAACACCACATAAGGTTTGTTTACATATGAAGTTTGTATTGTGTTTTCTGATTTTTAGTAAAATATATAATGTAATGTATTACGTTTATACGTTCATTATAGGAATGGTCTTATGGGGATATAGATCCAAAAAATCAAGAAAGTTCAACTCACTTTGGGAGTGAAATCACAAAGGTAATCAAATCTACCACAATATCCTACAATTACTAAATTTGGACAACATGTAATTTTTAGACGTTATAACTGATTTCGTTTGTTTTTACAGGCCAAACTAGTGCCTAGGAGGCCATCTAGGGTGCTTGTCTCTGAAGTGCGACCAGTAGAACCACAATTTCATTTTCAATTCATGCCAACGCCTGGAATTGGTTTAACTGGTGCTGCACAATTTGCCAACTATGGTCCTCCACAAAGTGAGCCAAATATTTCAGGAACAGAGAAAGGCCCCCTTTAAACATTAGTGGAAGACTTGCAAGAAATACAGAATCAAGAAAAAGCAAAGAAGAGGGCAGCCATAACAAAAAATAAAAGGATTGTTCGGGGATCAGTTCCATATGCACCGCCAAGAATGAAAAAAAAATTAGCAACTCAGTAGTACATTAATGTTGTTTGATAGATATAATTTAGGTTATGAAGATGCTAACTATGTTTTGAAGCACAGTCTTTTTTTTTGTTGTACATATGACTGCCAATTATGTTTTTCAAGCTGCAATTTCAAGTGCTTTTTACCTTGAGTTCTAGTGTTCATAAAGTTCTGTATTTATTCTTTGTCACTGCAAAACATGTGGTTTACAACAGATGATTCCATGTTAGATTTGGAAAGATAAAAGACTGATATTGAAGATATTGAAGAATTGATTAGGAGCTGAAAATATATTCATCCAAAACGTGTGTATTGTACAATGAGCTTCTACTATATATATACAGAAAAATGGAATCATTTCCTAACAAACTTTCTAATTAATTTACATGGAAAACAGTTGCAAACGAAATTAGTACAAACTATACAAAACTATCTAACTAATTCACTTCTAGATCATCATGTTTGTTGTTGCCTTGTTATGAATACATCTTAGCCTTCTTCCTGCTGATTTGTGCTCCAACTGGTTTATATCTTGCATCTTCAATATTCCACAGCCATCAACAACACCAGCAACATCACTCCATGACTCCAACAGCATACACAACACCAACAACTACAACCCGCACATTCAAAACACCATACCTAATACTTTTTTTTCCTACAATTCCAATCACAAACAACATCCTACAAACTAAATGACATATGCTTCATTTCGATCCATGGCCAAACCCACTAAACACAAAAAGGTTGATGACATTGTAAATTAGGAGGAAGCCGAATCCCACTTGATATAGCTTCAAGGATTGCAAATTGGGGAAATTTTGAGTTGAATATTGGGGAGGTGAAGAGGAAATGAGCTTCGTGAGAGGAGGGTTCTGCTCAGCAGAGTGAAGAGAGATGTGGAAGCTATAGTTATAGTGCCGACATCAGCGAATCAGAGTTTTCCTGTGGTGGCTTATCGTGTCGACTGTACAAGGTGGGTGAGGAAAATGGAAGCGCTTCGAGTTCTATAGATTTGTCGCCGATCTCAGCAATGGCTGAGATCGGGGATTACAGCGCCGATTGTGCCGCCTCTTATGTTCCCGGTGTTTGGCCGGAAGGATGTGATAGTCTGGGATGGGAAAAAAGCGTACAGAGGATTGGGGAGAAGACAGTGAAGAAAGTAAATGACGATTCATTCAAATTTTGGGAAGAAATCGTTTTAATTAATATCCACTTGTCAATTTTTAATGGTGTTAGTGGTCATGTAAGATTTCCGTCTGTCATGTAGAGATTTTTGCCTAGTTGGATGGACAAAAGTGAAACGGGTGATCAAAGGGTAATATTTTTTGAAAGAGGATGAGCATTCCATAACCATTTCTGGGTGAGCAAGTAATAATCGAACCCCAGTGTTGGTGATGGACGATCTAATTACCTCAATTTTGTTCTATTGGAAAACTCAACGTACACGTGGATGCTCAAGGAATTCCACGGTATTGAAAAGGATCTATCAATTTTTCCCCACAATTCTCTTGTAAAGATCCAGATAATCAGATCCCCCAGGTAATTAATTTGTGGGATTTTTTCATATAATAATAGCAATTTATTTACTATATTCAGTGTTCTACTGTTATTATTTTGGAATAAAAATTAAAATCTTGGGCGTCTCTTCTGTTTTTTTAGTTCTTTGGCCGCTGAAAATCCTCGTCTTGTTTAGAAAATGAAAAAAATAATTTTTTCTTCTATTTTGGGGGTGGGATGGGATGGTAGTAATATTCAATCTTTTCCCTGACTGAGTTTCATGACTTTTGACGTTTGCATTTTTCTTGAAGCATGTTTATGCTTGCTTAAATGCATGTATATCTGAACTGCATAATTGCTTCTATCTTATGTTCGCTTTCATATCAATGATTGAGTTCTTAATGATATAATCTTGACGTGAAAATATTAATTTTAATGTTCTTGGAAGAAGTTGATTGATATTTAATTAGGGATTTTTTTTGTTGCTTCAGAGTATATAATTGTTAGGAGTCGAGGGAGTGAATGGGGATTCAGACAACGAATTCTCATGTGATGGTTGGTGGGCAGCAGTCTCATGTACAACAGCCAATGGCAAGACAAAACTCGTGGTACAGGCTCACGCTCGATGAGGTTGAGAACCAATTAGGTGATTTAGGTAAACCATTAGGCAGCATGAACCTTGATGAGTTGCTTAAGAATGTGTGGATGGCTGAGGCAAGCCATTCTTCTGGAATGGACCCTACTACCGCTTTCCCTGCGGCCTCGTTCCAGCGCCAGGCTAGCCTTTCACTTGCAAGGACGTTTAGGGGGAAGACAGTGGATGAGGTGTGGAAGGATATTCAGCAAGGACAAAAGACTAGGTACACGGAGGAAATGATTACCCACCAAAGGGAGCCAACTCTTGGGGAGACCACTCTGGAGGATTTCTTGGTGAGAGCAGCGCTTCTTGTGGCTGATGCTTCTCAAGGACCTGCTATGGGGTTGGACAGCACATTAACCCCACAGAGTTTCACGCCCCAAATGGGGTTGTCTCCTTCTCCTTCAATTGATGCATTGTCAGATACACCAATCCCAGGCCGGAAGAGTTACACTGGAGACCTTGACAAGACCCTTGAGAGAAGGCTAAGGAGAAAGATTAAAAATAGGGAGTCTGCTGCACGCTCTCGGGCAAGAAAACAGGCAAGCATTTAATTTGTATCATGTTCTCTTTACATGCCTTTTTTATTTGTTCTACGTCTCTGACCTGAGTTACCATATGATAATGTGCATAGGCTTACCACAACGAGTTAGTGAGCAAGGTTTCATGTCTTGAAGAGGAAAACATGAAGCTCAAGAAAGAGAAGGTAAAAAGTTTTTAGTGGTATAATTATTAGTTTAAATGCATGAGATGCTAGCTGCAAGGTGATGTTGTTAGAGTATTGATAGTATTTAACAACTGAAACTTAACCAATAAACAAATGGACTTTTTATCCAAAGGATGCTTATTTAGTGTACTGGGCTGCGTGTTTTCGTATCTTATCCAAATGGGATGAGACTGAATATATAAAGTAGTTTTAAGTTGAAGAACAGATAAAGACAGGAAATAAACAAATGGACTTTTTATTCAAAGGATGCTAATTTAGTGTAATGGGCTGCGAGTTTTCATATTTTATCCAAATGGGATGAGACTGAATATATAATGTAGTTTTAAGTTGAAGAACAGATAAAGACAGGAAATAATATATGATTGGAGATCACTAGGATGAGTGTAATGAGTTCAGTCAATATGCAAACATTGTGTGACATTTGCTACTTAACAGTATCTTTGTTAAAACATCCTTGGACTTGGGTAATTAAGTTCAGGATAGTCAAAAAAAAAAAAAAGGTAGTCTGAACACTCTAACAGCATACAAGTATTTCCAGAAAGAGATGGGAATCATATGGATATTGTGGAGGCACACAACACGAGTATCTTGCCATTTCTTGGGGAATAATTTCTAGTCATCATGCACGAAATTAGTTGTCAAGCGGTTGTGTGACAGAAGTGGGTAACTCTCTCAAGTCTTTCCTAATCGCGACTTCCTCAGCAGATTACCCTGTTAAATGTGAGCGAGGCCTCAATGGACTGCCAGCCATCACAAATTGAAGTTGCCATCAGCATAGTTATCATAATTTGGCATTTTATTTGCTTTCGTTGCTAATTTTTAGGATGTCAGATTTCAAGTTTAGGTCTGGGCTGGCAGCACTATAGATTTGGTTGTAAGATTTCACTCTACAGTACAGCTTCAGATTGAACAGTTGCCGACAGCTTAAACTTGTATTTCTAATGCCTAATTTGGGGAAAGGTTTAGACAATCCATTCTGGTAACAAAATGTTCATGTACCAAAATGATACATTGCTTTGGCTTTACATGCCTTCCAAACATCATAGGATTAATCTCCAAATCCCTTCAAAGATTTAACTTTGATGTTGCTACGTGTTGGAAAGGTATAAATTATTTTATCTAATTATTACAAGTATAAGATCCTATTTATAGGTTACAAATAGTTTTTGAAAGTAAAGATTAAGTGATAATTACATAATCAATTATTAAGAAAAAATAATCCTTCACTAGCATGGGCGGATCTAGCACCCGATGAGCACCAGCGGCTGCCCATGCAGGATCCGTCGAAATTTTTTTTTTCCCTTAGCGGCCGCATCCGTGCTCACCTCTTATTCTGAATCCGCTAGTGCTCACTAATGGAAAAATATCAAGTAAAATAATCTTATTATCTTCTCATATCTTAACGTCTTCCCTCAATCTCAATATAGTGTTGTAGAAACCAAAATGAGTCTCAAAATTTAATTGAATGAGCAATTTGTCCTCTTCCAAAGCTCCAGAGCTCTAATGATACTTCATATTGACTAAACCAACCAAAGAACTAGAAGCCGGTGCAAAAGAAAATCGTCATCCACCAATATAACTAGACACTTGTCGAAGATACATGTAAATAGTAACACTCCAAAGATGCATGGGTTGCACTAGCAATCCACCCAAAGATGAAGAAAAAAAGACTGGCTTAACTAGAACCTAGGTGTGCAAGGTGGCTAAGACAACAGAGGTGATGGAAATTGACTTGCTGGATGAGAAAACATGATTTTCGTTCTTGTAGTTCAACAGGCAAACAAGGAACAGAGGAAAATCTTTCAACAAGCTGGTCCAACTTACATCAGAATTAGAGACCAGTATAGGAAATCACATGAGCCCCAAACAAAGTCCAATTATCCCGGAGGCTCAAACAAATACGGTATGGCGCAAAGGTCCAGGCAGCGACAACAATATACCAGCCTTCATCATGAGTCCATGATGGAGAATTAGAAGGGACATGTCTATTCAGTTTCCAAATTTAATGCATATTTTAGAAAATGTTCTTAGTGTTTGATTTATTACCTTTTCTAGTATTTTCTTACTTATAATAGGTTTTCTGAAACCCTACAGGGGTCTTTTGCGTTGTAATGGAGGCAACTTTGAATGAATAAAAATTAATATATTTCTTCCCCAATTTCTCTCTATTATCTCCCTCTTTTTCTCTCTTTTCCCCCTCCTTTCTCTTCCTCTATTCCCTTTCCCCTTCTCTTATAATTGTTCTTCTTAGATCCTGCATTAGTCCATCATAAATAGAACCACCACAGAACCCACAAGAAGAAGAAACAGGGAAAATAGCCTTCACAGCACCACCAGGTCCGCCATCACCAGATCAACACACTGGTCAGAAAAGAGAAGCACCATGAGGACCATAAGAATTGTATAAAATCCAAACCATGAGACTCTAAATCTGAAGCACTAGAAATGAAAAATTGCTTAGAAATCCCAATGTAAATTGAAACTAGATGAAATGGCCATAAATGAATATTTTTATTATAGGGGCAGAAGGCGGCTCCCTCTCTCATGTCATGGGGGAGGGGAATAGGTGATTATAAGAATAGTTTATTCATCTTCTGGGATCTTCACTTGCAGGAAAAACAAGTCTGAAGCAAAACATCTTTTTGTACGACACAGATGCCATCCTAATGATTTCTCCAATTTCAAGAATAGTGGATGATAAAGAGGATAATTAAGTCGGAGCAAAGAAATCCAATGAAGGAAAGTAAAAAAAACAACCGAGTTTATTCAATGTTTTAGTGCCACTGAAATAGAAACTTGCAGATGGCTTTGCCACCTCAATAGGACAGCAGCGACGTGATACACAAACAGGGAAAAAAAAATTGGCTGGATGAGCGGCACAAGGCCACTGGAGAGCGGAAATGAATGTTAGTTTAACTCAACATAGGATCAAACAAGCTTTGCTACCATGTTGGAATTTATAAACCTGTTATAATATTTTGTCTAACTATTACAAGGTAGAAGATCTTGTTTACATGATGATCACACAATGGAAAAATAATTCCACACCGTTGGAAAAATATTACGGAGAGTAATCTTATAATCTTTCCATATTTTCAACACTTGCAGTGAACACTTAATATGGAATAATGGAACTTGTTGACTTAAAGTGACTCAGCATTGGAATCTTTGAGGCACTTATCATGAGTTCTGGTAATAAAATATAAGTACGTTAAGAAAAAAATGCATATTCCTATTTGTCAAGTTGTTAAAGATGATTTGACTTGGTTAATTTTTGTGGGCCCCTCAATACACACAATTCTTGTGGTGACTTCATCAGTCAGCTTCACTGCAGCTAGTTTTAGCATGTATAAACTGTCCATTATTATAGCTTAGCCACCTAGGTGCTTTCTTTCATGGTTTAAAATGCCTATAGGCTGTGAAGTTGTTTTAAATCTTGCATTCCTACTTGGAATTTTTATTTCATTTTTTGTCACGTCATATTGAATGTAAACGATAAGTCTTCTTTGCGTTGATTATGATTTATGCATTTTGTCTATGATCTCATGTCCACTTCTGATGGTTGCTTTGCATAGTAATGTATAACCCTCTAGGTTTACATGGTTTCTAAACAGTACCAAACTTGAGCGTCGGACCTTGACCAATGAATGGTCGCTGAAACCGTCTTCTAAAAATTTTTGAGTGCTAATATTTGTTTGCTGATTTTGAAGTCAGGCTTTGATGGTAATCCTACCTGTAAACTTTGTAATAGTTCCCTGAGAGAAAGTAAAGGTGCAAGTCTCCTTATATCAAGTGTACATGCTTTTACATACTGAAAATTTGGGGAAAAAATCTTCCAAAAACTTACTTTCAATCGTATAATTTCATTGCATGCGCCATACTAATATTTGTTATCATTGATTGGACATTTATATGGCATCTCTTGAAATAAGGTAACAAAGTTCATACAGCACTTTTCTTGTCAGTCTAGTTACATTTTCTTGTGTTCCAACGACCTTCAAATTTGATGACTACTTCATAAAACAATCATGACAATGAAACTCTGAAGATGTCATGAGGTAAATAGAAGAAAATGGATGGAAAAATAAAATATCAACTAAATTTCCAGCCAGTGAAGGAGTCTTAGTAGAAGTAGAAGTTAATCACTGCTACAAAATGGAACCTGAGAAAAATTACCGATTCAATATAGACATTTTCTGTTAAATCTAAATAGACACAGAGACAACTATGAGGATATGTTCTGATCTGCAATTTTTGGGTGAACGCGTTCCAGAACCATCTTAGGATGAAGATTAAGAGAAAACCTAGTCAATTACTATTAAGAAGGTTTTTGACAGTTAAGTTAATGATTTAGAAGAGGCAGTAAACAGTTGTGTGAAGAACTGTTGAAAATGTGATAGAAGGTAGAGACGAATAAATCATTGTTCTGCAGATTGAACAGTGGGCTAAAGAATAACGTGAAGATTGGGTCCCTAGAGACAAATTATAAGAGGTTTAATAAAGTTGGCTGTAAGAACTATATCTGCAACCATTGGAAGATGCAGTAAACAGTTGTGCGAAGAACTGTTGAAAATGTAATAGAAGGTAGAGACGAATAAACCATTGTTCTGCGGATTGAACAATAGGCTAAAGAATAGCGCGAAGATTGGGTCCCTAGAGACAAATTATTTGAGGTTTAATAAAGTTGGTTATAAGAACTATATCTGCAACCATGACTTTTCACTTTTCCTTTTATGTAAAGAAATGTAATTCTGGATGAAAGCTTATATCCAAATATAGGTTGAGACCAAAATTGTAGGCTTGTATCCACCCTTCAAAGTTAATATAAAAGCATGCAATTGCATCATTGAGATCATTGGATTGAAGCTGAAGGATGTTATATAATTTTGTGAAGATTGTAAGAGAATCTCATAGTTTATCTTGTGTTTAGGGTTTTATAACGGCGGCGTTTCTTTGATTTCACTCCAGCTCAGGAAATATGGTGTGATGTGAGCACCTTCGGTACGGGCATTCTTGCCTATTAGTACATAATAATATTGCAGCAGCCTCACTGTGGTTGCATGAATAAGGTTGCTATAACTAAGAATAGTTGAACTAAGTAATTTTCTTGCTTACTTGACAAATGTGACTAAGTGGCTCAGTGTCCTAAAATTAATAAATTTACTTTTAGATGACACTGTGTCACTGTCACAATGTTCTTTATGCTCATATGCTACACATTCTTCCTTGACCAACTGTTTGTCGTGCTTCTTTCTTCACTCTATGCACGAATATCTAATAGATGTTGGCCTAACATCTTTGGCTTATTGACTCTCAATATGTCTGGATTCCCTGAGATAATAAAATCAAGAAATAGACAGGTCACAGGAAAATATTGAAAAGATTTTAAGTATAAGAGCCTGTTTGGTAAAAATTCTCATTTTCTACAGTAAATCAATTTTCATTTTCAACTACACATTCTTCAATAAAATAATATTTTCCATCACATCAATACTTTTTTCTTCTTTTTCAACCACACATTTCCCATCATATCACTATTCAAAAATCAATTATTACCCCAAAAATCCCTACCAAACATTCTTCTTTTGCAACCACACATTTCCCATCATATCACTATTCAAAAATCAATTCTTCCCCCAAAAATCCCTACCAAACACACTCTAAATATTAAGTACAAACAAACCAAGTTTTCTAATTTTTTGTTTTTTTACTCGAACTCTTTGGGAGCTTCTCTTTGAATGATGTTGTATACTGGATGGTGTCTGCTTCATTCGAATCATTGAGTGATCTTTGTACCATTTGTAAATCACTTTCTGTGCTGTGTGTATTTATCAATTTTTTTTCCTTCCTTTTCCTCTAAAGCTTTCGTGGTAATATTTTGGTGTCTGGCATTAAACCTTTCCTCGCTGGAACTTCGGTTTTGTTGTATTTATGCTGTTTTGACTAATAGAAACAAAGAGCACGTGCTTAACCTTTGTTAATCGTTTTCAGGTTTTTTCATTTTAAAATAGATAATTGATATGTTGCTCAACTCTCAAATTGTTTAGGTCATGAATTCTGACTATAGGAGTTGATGGAGTTAGACTGACTGAGGCATCTTCCATTGCATCGGTTTTCCGAATGTGATATGGTTGAGAAGAGTTGCCTCTCTGAGATTTCTTCTTCTTTTAGTTGCAAAATCCTTAATGAGCGTATAGAACAGCGGAAATCGGTTCTATTTTGAGCCGTTCTGTTTGAACTTCAATTATGTTCATTTCATATCTGATAATTGCTTTAGATTCATTTTATATCATCCTGTCTGGAAATGTTTGCTAGTTTAACAGAAAACTGGTTATCATAAACCTTGTCAAAGTACTCTTCATATAAATCGGTGTACATGATGATTGTTGTTTCAGTTCTTTTTCTTCTTCGGAGGATAGTTTTGATTGCTATTATAAAAACTTGGCTTTTCCTTCGTCCCCCTTCTTGGGGTTTGTTGACTGTGATGATAAATATCGGTTACTTTTTCATAGAGAACAAAGCTATTTCTATTTGTTCTACTCCTCTTGATACTCAAGGACTGTAACTAATATTTTTTTTCTTTCTAGGAATGGGCGTATTGCAGTTTTGACGAACCAAGATATCAGCTTCGAAGAACAAGTTCATTCTGACATTGAGCTGTGAAAATTTTGTAGCTCGGCTGAGCTTTTAGGATTTTACTCGTGCGTCTATTGGAGGAGTCCCTTGGGGAATCGAAATTTTAGAGTTGCTTATGCTTCTGATGCTGGTGCTGCTTAATGTTCAGTCTGTGTGTATATTTAGTAGCTTAAATTTGTAAGAACTTACTGCTTATAAATAACTAGCTGAATGTTATGGCATTCCTCTTGTACTGCAAATATACAAACCCTGTTTGAGCTTTACATGTCACGTGTTGCATTTTCTGGGAAAAAAAAGCTGCTTATTTGTGAATTATATGTCAAATCTTTTTGCTCGGTGAGGATCTTGATTGGGGAAGCAGCAAGTTGTATTATGACTAGACGCGCTTTTGTAATTAATGAACTAGCGACGATAAAGTGAACGAAAATATTGGTTTGTGTTTGAAATTTTCTAAAACGATTTTGGTTTGAGAAAACCGCTAAAATTGAACATGCGGACGCATCTAGCTTTTGACGTAACACGTGATTTGTATGGAAACCGCAGAGATTCTCAATTTGCTAATTTTCCAAGGTTGAGATGTAAACAACACAAAACTATTGTCTGGGATAAGTGTGATAAAATTTCTAAAGTTTGGGGACTAAATTTGCAATTCCTCTTCGGAAACGTGTCTTGTTAATAGAACTAGAGATGATAAAGTGACGAATCGAGAAATAGCGATTTATTCGTTTGGCTTGCGCAGAAGAATCCCATCAACTGCTCGGTCTTCCTCTCCAAAACCCTAAGCTCTCTCTTCGATCCCTATTGTCTCGTCGGGTGCCAATCAAGTTTGTATTTTTCTTTTATAGTTAACTACATTGTTTGGAGTTTCTGTGATTTTTTATTTAATACTAGTTGCGTGTTAGAATCATTTTGTACAGAGCCATTCAGGCGTGTAATTAAGTAATTTCCTCCATCAGCTAGAATTCTAGAAAGCAGTAAATGCAAACAGCAATCAGTAAATGTTCTTAGATTCGTTTGGCAGCACGATTTTGTGGTTCAGATTTGTGAATTGTGGAAAATTCTTTATTTCAATTTGAAATTCGCAGAGAAAACAATTGCGTGTAATTATCTCAAACTTTCATTGCTTACCAATCTAACAAAGCGAATAATTTCGAATTCTAATGCATTCTTAATAGGGGTCTTTTGTGTCTTCTCACGTGATGTGTTTTGTTCTGTTTTTGCGTGCTCACTGGTGGACAGATACTACTGTAGTTAGAAGTAAGATATTCACAGTCTAAATGTTGAAAGGTAGGAAGGTTACTGGCAGGGGTGAGACGACAACACCCCACTATGCTTTTGGTCCACTTGAAGATGACATAATAATTAAGCACAGGCTTCTGACCCGTACGACAACAACAAGAGGCGATCCTCCATTGAAGAAACTTCAGAAAAAGTTTACATCTTTCGTGCTGGAAATAGAGAAAGAAGCCGATAACCATAGTGACTGTGAGAGACTTGCCAAGGCATTTTTACAGGAGATGAATACTTTTGAAATTCCGCTTCTCAAGAGTAAAGCAGTTATAGATGCTAATATTAGAGAGAAGGAAAACTTCAACGAGTTGAAAGATGAGATAAATAAGCAGATTTTACAGGCACAGGCCGATATAGAAGATCTGAAGAAACAGCTGGAAGAGAGCAAGACCGAGAGGCATCACAAAGAGGAGTGTGAGGCTATTAGGAAGTTGATTGCCATGCAGCCTCCAAGATCAGAGACTCAAAAAATCATTACAGATCTCGAGACAGAGATTGCAATGTTAGAAGCAGAGAACACTGCTGGGTCAAGGACACTCGAACTTCGCAAAAAACAATTTGCTCTTCTGTTACATGTGGTGCGTGTTGATTATTTACTTGCACAATTTCAATGCTTTCATATCTTATGTGATTTTAACTTTTTTTCTGCACTTTGTATAAAATTTATTTAACACCTTATTATAAGGGAGGAACTTATTGCCAGAAATGTTACTAGAATTCAATAAACACAAGATCAAATGACGTAATTATGCATCCTCTTGGTTTTTTTCTATTTTTAAGATAAAGGTAAAAAACAAAAAAAGAAAAAAAATAGGGAAACACGTTTCTGTTCTTTGGAGTTTGTGATACAAAAAAATTAGCTGTTGGTACCATTTCATCTTCAGGCCATTGCTTTGCACCATGATATGTTGTTTGTACCAATTGTATGTTCGAATCAGAAAAAAAAAAAAGATTTCTTTTTTTTATTTTGCCAACACTGAGGTTATATGGACTTCTTAACTGCACTCCCACTTATAATATCTGACCTGCTGAGATTCCATACATACCTAATACTGGGAAACCAGAATTTCCACCTACTGTAGGACGTTAACTCCATAATGAGGTGCTAGGAAAGGGAAAAGAACTCTCTCTCTCTGAGGGATGTGCAAGTGTTAAAGTTTGCCTGTATTTGATTACTTGCAAGTCCAGCAACAAGTTTCTGGACTCTTGGATGTTCTAAGGATTTAGGAGTCTTGTTATTTGTTGTATGCAACTTGGTCTTGTTTCTGTTTTGGAAGCAAAAAGTTTTGAGTACTCTATATGTCAGTCTCTTCACATAAGACGCTGATTCCCCTTTATATATTCAATGGAATGTAGATTAGTGAGTCGCTTCTTAGTTTTCGTAGTTCATAGTGCACTTGGTAATCCTTTTTAGAATAATGCTACTTATACATAATGAGTTATATAATGATTTACATGCAGATGAGGTATCAAAAAGAGAGGGAAATGTTTTTTTTTTTTTTCTGGTTGAAGAAATTCCGACCCAATCATATTTCACCACATCATGTGTATGTAAATCATTACATAGATGTAGCACAACCGTCCTTTTTATCTACTCGGTTATATTTTGCAGGTGGATGAATTGCAGAATAACATTGAGGAGGAGCAGAGAAATTTAATGGAGGAAATGCGAATGTCATTTGATGAGAATAGGACTGGAGTTGAGGATGCCGCTGGGGGTCCCCAAGCCATGGCTCTTGATTAGCTAGTAAATTGCACTTTTGCCTGGGTACTCGTAATATTTGCTGCTGCACTTTGTTTTATTTGATTTGTCTGTACTTGACTATTATCTGAAGACAACTGTAAATCCAAGTGGTCCATAATATGATCTTTTGAAAATTCTACTGAATCTCTTGTACCTCTCGAGGGATCTCTTTTCTTCTTCGTGGAAATATTGTAAGCTTGCGATTTTGCATCCTTGTAAACAATAAAATCAATTTTGAAAGGTGATCTGCACACTTGGGAGTGTGTGGCCAAGCCTCAGCAATATAGGATACCTTTCTCCTCAGCCTAGCTTTGCTTATATAAGCAGTAATGTAGTCATAAAGTGCAAAATTAGATTTTAAATGGGAATCTCAAGGCTTGTGTCTTTAGTAATCTGCATTTTACATGGGTGAAATTTCCGCTTCAACCACATTAAAGCAAGTAGGTACTGTCTTTTTCAGCTTCAACCAACCATTATCATGATATTTAGCATTATCTGAAATCATTTCCCTTTCTTAGCCTGCTAAGATTCTCCTTAGATGACTAGTAATGTGAGATTGTATTTGTATTGCTCTATTTCATTTGACACACAGAATAAAACTGACTTTATTTCGGGATATTCTGTACGAGCTCTGTATTAGGCTAATCTGAAACCGCGAATGTGAAATCTCCATGTTGGCTTTCTTAATTTATATGTGAACAAGAATGCAATGGCTTGAATCTAGTGCTTTTAGATACGGTGGCTATGTTTTCATGGCAAAAATTAAGGAAAGAATCCCGCACTTTGGATTTCTGATTCATATGTATCTCAAGATCAACGAAATAAGGGTTAGCTTCGTATGGTCAGAAGTTGCCGGTTACCTTTGGCTAATAGCTAGCCTAAGACAAGAGGCAGTAAAGTAGAACTGGCAACATTTAAAGGCATTGCTAAAGCACTTACCGAGACCTTACGTGGGTAGAGTAATGAATCAGAAAATAACTATCTGATAATTATTTTTTTTAAAAGAAAAAAGCAAGTTTGTTTGTTCCTTGGTTGCTTCAACATAATTCCTGTCCGGTTTGTTGGCTCGAGCTGCCTACTGAAAGTCCTGGAAGTGTAACTAAGAGAGCTCTCATCTCATTCTTCTCGCCCTTTGGATGTTCATCGGTACACAATTATGAAAAGGAGGTAGTAGCTCGACCGAATGGTGACAAATAAAGGTTCTCTCTCTGTCTTTCGTTTTACTTTCTTGTAAAGATATTCCAGTGTCCGTGTCTGCCTATTGGAAATTACTGTTCTGTAATGTTTTCAAGATCAATGTATACATTTCGACTGTATAATTATGTGTTTTCCACCTGTTTTCTTTGGAAATTACGACGATAACAAGTAAATTTAAACGAGATAAGAAATAGCCAAAAAGGACACGAAGAGTATAAATAAAACCTGATTCAAATAAACATTTTTCTAACAAAGATCATCTCTCTTGGGAAACATGTAAAGGTAAAATCTGTTCAGTTTCGTGCTAGCACGCAAGTGCGTGGGGCCGGGCGGATTAATTTCATACCTTATGACTATACATGTCCGAAGTTTTCAACTATTTCGGAAATAATAACGAGCCCTGCACCTCCAATCACAAGTGAGAGGGTGATTCTTCCTCCAGGAACCAACATGGGAACATTTGGAGACTTTGATGATTTTGAATACCTATCTTTCCAGGACATTGCAGCTGGAAGAATTCCAAACAGCACCAACACTACAAAACCCCAACGTAGACAAAAGTTCCTCGTTAAGACCGATCTAAAAATTTCAATACGGAAAAGCGGGAAGCATATCGAATTACAATAAAGCTTAAAGCAAGTTTGGCTAAGCTTAAAAGAGAAAGTAAGGTTACTTTAGGTAACGTTTCATTTCTAAACATGTTTGGACAACTCAGGACCCTTTTACTAGGGCTTCTGTTTTTCGTAGAAGAAATTTTTAAGAAAGTCACATTGTGTCGGCTCCCTCCAAAAACTTTCATAACCAAACAAAGCACATCTTGAAAAATTATCCAAACATGCCTAAAAACAACTTCTTAGTCTCAAAATCGACTTTTGAATTTTCAAAAGTCCTACCAAATGGGTCCTGTTCAAAAGTAACTCCTATTTTAGTGTGTGTGTCTTGGTTATTTCCTACTTTCACCATCAAGAGAAGTTCATTTATTTCAAGCTTAGCCAGACATGCTCTATACAACTAACAAAGTATATTATGGTTCCACAGATCAAAACATATATAAACCCACACAAGGTCAGTGAGATTCTGTTCAAGTAGGCAAATACTATAATTATACCTCCATACGTTCCAGCAAAATCCAGGGCTTTGAAGAATATTTCTGGATCGAGCAATGATAGTACCAACGGTGGAAACAAAGTAAGTAGATATGGCAGAGGCCTGTTCTGACCGGACGGGAGTTTCAGCACTGAAGGCGATAATTAAACCCAATATTGATATCAAGGAAACGTAAAAAAACACGTGTAACATTTATTGTTATGCAGAAGAGCTTACAGTCGGCAAGGAAGTCGGAAAGGCCTAGAACAAACCCGATGTAAGATGTGGCGATCGCAAGAAGTGAGAACACATCAACTATTGGCTGCAAATCAACAGTTACTGTGATACATATTGAAATCAAATATGCTGAAGCAATCAAATTAGACATCCATTGAGAAACAAAAATGCTAACCCCAACAACTCCATTAGTAGATCGCAATAGTTGTAGTGGGTCTAAAATAGTGCCTGACCCCATATCTGTGATGTTTCCAAGAATGACAGCATTCCAAACAAGAAATAGAGCAAGTGGAATAGCTGTGCCAATAACAATTGCCGTCCTGTAGATGAAAAGAGTTAGCTATCGTCATGTACTATTGAATCCGCGAATCGAGGTTTTGTAAATAGGGAGCTGTCATAAGGGTTCATGTAGTCATCATCAAAAGAGAGAGAGTAGAGAAAACAGGGGGTGCGATTTTACTGCAATGGCGGATGAGGACGTAGTCCCTATAAATCTTTGAAAAATAGAATTATTCTCAACATAATCTACATTATGAGACATGCTTCGAGTGTTTAAGATCCAACATACTGGCACTACTCGCCATAATACAATTGTATATTGCACATATTGTACACATTGTCTCAATAAATGATCATTTTATACATTCATTTTGGCATATGAAAGGAACCGAAGAAAATTAAGAGTTATCACCTTACTTCTGATAAATTCCCTTCTAGATTTGTGCAAAGAACTGGCACTACATTCTGCAGCGAGAGTGAGCTTTGAAATCAGGTTTAAAATCTTTTAAAAAACTATCTAAATCTGGATTTAATAAGGGTTTTTCCATTTGTACCGAAAATGGATGACAACGAGTTTGACAATCTCTCACATGTGTGCGGGTCCCGCGTGAATAAAAAATGGGAAAAAAATGTGGGCCCTCCCCCTATTGTGAGTGTTCAGTCAAAGTGTTTGTCAACCATTTTCGGTAAGTGTAGCATTGTTCATTTAATAAAGGCTTGTTTTGCTACCTGATAGACAAAAGAAAGTGCTATAATGGGTATACTACGAGGAGCAGCTTCGAAGTTGGCTTTCAGAAGCGCATCCCAGTGTAAGTCTCCACTTGCAACTACCTAAGAAATATTCATCAACCATAATGCGGAAAAATTAACATCGATTTCAACTATTTTATCATAATATGTAAATCCAGCACTACAAGCAATGGCAGTGGCAACAATAATCGACTCAATTACCAAACCTTCTTCTTATGATGGAGACTGCTAAGTTAAAACAATTCCAAAGAAATTCCTCAAGAGATTTAAACTGAACTGCTTGTACCCAACAGATCTTTCTGATGAATTCTATGGATAATTACAAGCATCTAAGCAATAACATTGAAGAAGGATGGTAATTACCACAAGAGTTGCGAAGGATGCTATGATGCCAAATACTAGAGAACCATTTACTGCGCCAATAATCCGCTGACTACGAAGAGATTAAAAACTCAAGTCACTTCAAAGTTCAAAAAGAACAGAAAATTCCATTTGGTGTAGACATGTGCTCAAAGAACAGAAAGAGCGAGTACAGACAACAAGAAACTATAAATGCCCGTCTCCTTGTTTAAACAAGAAATCATCACATTGAGGTTTATACACATAAAAAAAATTTCCTGCCAAGACACAGTACATACTGGATGGATCAATTTTTGAGAAGTAAATCACATTTAAAAGTTGCTTGCATAGACACATGTGTGCTATCGAGTATATGTGTGGAAGAAAAGTATTATCCAGGGAAATTTTTCCAGTTGTTCCATCCCCAGAATTTAATACAAGATCTCAAAAAAAAAAAAAAGAGAGAAATAGAAGATGAAATTAACCTTCCAGAGTAGCAAAGACCTCCAAGAAGCAGTGAAAACAAAGTTGCAGTTTCCCATCTGCAATCATAATGCTGCCCATCAACACCTAGCAAACATATGAAATTACTTATGATATCATCCAAAATCTTTAAAATATTACAACCAAAGATGAATCTAATGACTACATCAGGTTTCACCTACCCATTATAAAAATACTAACTCTTAATACACAAAAGATGCAACGAATCTGACCCTAATTTATGAATTAGACGCCATGTCAAGAAAAAAGTAGTCATGATTTAGCCCCTGTTTGGGGCAAATTATTTGCCCAAAATAATGAGAATTATAGCCGTTAACCATCAAATCATCTGAAAATTGTTGACTTCTCAAGTCTTGTGTGAGGCCCAGCTTTGACTCCAATGATTGGAATTCTCATTCTTTTGCCCAAAATAATGAGCCTCAAACAGAAGCTTAGTATAACGTGTAGAGATACATATGCGAATTATTGCGATCATTTTGTCAATTCTAAGATCAAATATTGCGTTTAACTAAGATTGATTCACATATAAATATGTAATTGAATTAATTAAATACGCTCAACGAGAACTCAAGAGGGGTAAATTGAATAAAATTGAAGAATTCGATCAAACACTACATTAAATTGTGGATCTTGAATTAAGACTTAGAGGTAATCAATAGATACAATTGTTATGTCCTAATATCTCATTCCATATTTGAATTCTAAATTGATCTTTGTTTGCATCCTGCTATTTTCAAGTAATTAAATAAAAAATCACAACAAATAACAATTTTTTGTTTGTTTTCGTCAAATAGAAGTTAGAAATATTAAATTGATCATTAAAGTATAGTCCTTGAGGGAATGATCGTCCGAACTCAAATGTCCACCATATTACTTGTTATGATATCGTACACTCGCAATATGATAAATTAAATTGGATTGAATGAACGTTAAATAACCTAAGTGAAAATGGAATTTCTAACCACTTAACTGTTGGGAATTTACTTAACATGCACATCGAAAAATTAATAATTTTTCAATTCCCACCGCGGATCTATGTTGTGTTTAGATAGAAACTGTGTTTAGAATAATACCTTTGATGAATTCTGCAAACTCTTTTGCTGATAAAACACCACCCGAAAATAAGAATTAACGAAGAAGTAGGAAATAACTGTTGGGAATTTACTTAACATGCACAGCGGAAAATTAATAATTTTTCAATTCCCACCACGGATCTGCTTTGTGTTTAGATAGAAACTGTGTTTAGAACAATACATTTGATGAATTCTGCAAACTCTTTTGCTGATTCTCGAACTCCAATGATCACGATCTGCATTCCAAGCTGTCCAATTGTCCAGCCTCCAATAGTAATCCACACAGAGAACAAGAATGACGGCTAGGATTTTCTTTTCTTGTGCTAGCAAGAATAATGAAAATTTCATACATATTTCAAACCCTAGCAGCCTATTAATATAAGTCCAAAACAGTGAAATCGCATTCTCTTTCCTATTTTCGAAAACGCGTTTTCGAAAACAACAAAAAATTTTACACTAAAAACACAAAATGACATTTTACCGTTTTGGGCGTTTTCTGTACAAAACACCCAAAACAATGGAAAACACGAGAAACGCTCAAAACTCCAAACCGTCTCTTCCTTCTCTCTTCTTCCAATCCCCCAAAAATGGAAAACACAGAAAACGCTCCAAACCACATCTTCCTTCTCTCTTCTTCCAATCCCGTCTCTCGCTTCTCGACGCCGACGAGCCACTCAAACACTGCAACCGGCGAGCCACTCAATCACTGCTATTGTTATTCCAAGAATCCAACTACAAAATTATGAAGAGTAGAAGCTATGGAAAAGTGTCTGCAAAATGGGTCCCAATTTTCTCTCTCTGTTTCTTCTTTCTTGGCATGTTCTTCGCCAACAAGTATGTGTAGTTCCAGAATTTGATTATTTATTTATTTTTATTTTTTTGTATTGTGAATTATCAAGTTTGGGGTTTTAAGATGATTTTACGTTTGATCTGGGTTTTACAGATTGTGGGTTCCATTGGAATCGAACAATCAGCTCATAGCTCAGCATAGACGTGAACAAGAGCTGCAGATCGTGTCTGAGGATTGCACTACCAAGAAAAAGGTTTGATTTCATGACTAAAAAGCTGTAAATTGGAAGTCAAGTTTTACAGATTCAGAGTTCGGAATATGCATTTATATGTGGAAATTTCACTAAAAATGTTAAAAGATTCAAAATTTGAAAGTTTGTTTGTTTCTGGGTGTGGATAGAAAGCAGGAGGTCAAGATAAGAATGTAATGAATGAGGTGTACAAAACCCATGAAGCAATTCAGTGAGTTGAAAATTCCCTAATTACATTATAAGTTGAATTATTTTTTCTTTTGTTTACTGTAATTTTGCATTTAAAGTGTAAAATATGCTGAATTTTATTTGAGGTACATTCAGATCACTGGACAAGTCAATTTCAATGCTTCAGATGGAGGTAGCAGCCACTAGGGGCGCTCAGGCGAAAGGAAGGACTGACGGGTCGGCTGTAAATTCTAACGAGGGGTCTCCAAAG
>CAIGRT010043208.1:0-10866 GCA_903798405.1 Fraxinus platypoda | reverse complement strand
AAACATTCCCGCACGTGAAATTCTTATCTATATGACTATCATCTTAAAATTTAAATAAATTCATGTAAATTTTCCGATAGAAATTAATTTCCATAGTATTAGAGTAGTTAAATTCAAATCTCGTTACTATTCATTTCGTGCGAATATCAAGCAATCGATGTAAAATAAGTTCAATTTACGTTTAATAGGTCGCGTACTGAATTAATTTTTCTTAACGACCCATTTTTGTAACTTAAAAAAAAAANCGAATATCAAGCAATCGATGTAAAATAAGTTCAATTTACGTTTAATAGGTCGCGTACTGAATTAATTTTTCTTAACGACCCATTTTTGTAACTTAAAAAAAAAACATAATCAACAAGTTCCTCTTGGAACTTAATGTATTGTTATCTTGTGGAATTATTATATGTTATAATCAAGAACATATTTATATTAAGGATGTGTATGTCTCTCATTATTGAGAGAAAAATAGAGTAATGAATAGTATTTTTTGAAAAATGTGTGGTTGAAAAGTAAAGTAATTTTATTGGTTTGTGTGTAGAATATTTTATTGGGTGAATGTGTAGTGGAGAATCTTACTGTAACAAACAATTTTTTGAAATAATGGTAGACAAAAGGGGTAGGTAGTGTTCCCCATATGTTTTCTTCAATGGTCAAAGGTCATCGCCAGTGCCTACATATACGATTGTCCCTCGCTCTCAACCTTAAACTTCAAAATTTGTATTCTTATTTCATTGATTAAAGCAGCAGGATGGTCGTGTCTTCTGCAATTCCATTTCGAAGCAAGAAAACAAGAGCCCTCGGAATTCCAATCATAGATCTTAGTCTCGACAGGTCTCAACTGTCTGAAGAAATTGTAAAGGCAAGTGAAGAATATGGTTTCTTCAAGGTGGTTAACCATGGAGTTTCCGCAGATGTAATTTCCAGAACAGAGACAGAAGGTTTAGAATTTTTCTCAAAATCTGTATTGGAAAAAGAACGAGCTGGACCTGCTACTCCCTTTGGTTATGGCTGCAAAAATATTGGATTCAATGGCGATAAAGGCGAGCTTGAATATATTCTCCTCGAAGCCAATCCTCAATCCATTTCTGAAACATCCAAATCCATTTCTAATAACTTCAGGTAATTGCATTAAGGTTTTTACAACTACTTTTCAATCTGGTCAACTTGTCATTAACAATTCATTATATTATTCTGGTCAAATTGTTCACACGTGCAATACTTCAAACCAGAAGTTTCTGTTCATAGACGTCCCATCATGTTTTTTTTTTTTTTTTTATTAAAAGTTTGACACCTGCACAGTTTTTTTAATAATAGATATGTATCATGTATGTCGGTTGGATGATTGAACTGATATTTTTCATTTGCATTTTGTTGCAGTTGTACCGTAAATGTTTATGTACAAGCAGTTAAGGACATGGCATGTGAGATTCTCGATTTAGTGGCTGAAGGGCTACGGGTCAAAGACAAGGCCATATTTAGCAAACTTATCAGAGATGTAAATAGTGACTCCTGCTTCAGGATCAATCACTATCCTCCAATTATGACTACTGACTCTTCAGTACCCAACTTGTTTGATGAGCAATATTCTTGTAATGACAAACCAACTCATATTGGATTCGGAGAGCATTCCGACCCTCAGATCTTGACAATCTTGCGATCAAACGATGTGGGTGGCCTTCAAATTTGTTCGCGTGATGGTTTGTGGATTCCCATCCCTCCTGACCCCAATCAGTTCTTTGTATTCGTAGGTGATGCATTGCAGGTTAGTGTCATTTTTCCTCACACGTTAATTAAATGGACTTTACTATATGTACGTCAAGGATTACATAATTTACATATTACATATGGCACTATATCATTGGTTGGAGGAAATTGTTTTATTCCTCCAACCAATGACAGGATGCTACATATACATTACGTAACCCTTAATGTACAAGTAGAATAACCCTACATGATTTAGTTCTAGAATCATTTCCAACATAAAATACAAAAGGAATAATTACGTCAAGAAAAGTTGTGTCTCTCTGGAAAGTGACACGTTGTGACATGTCTCGAAGCCCTTCTATATATATTCTTTTGGTCTTGAAATTGAAAATCTTGATGTAGTTGATCTGCTAAAATAAGCCATATATACTGTGAAATGTTCAGGCTTTGACAAATGGAAGGCTTGTAAGCGTGAGACACCGGGTACTTGCAAACCACGTGAAGACGAGAATGTCAATGATGTACTTCGGAGCTCCACCCCTCGATGCATGTTTATCTCCTATACCACAAATGATCTCCTCTCAAAATCCTCGTCTCTACAGGCATTTTACTTGGGGAGAGTACAAGAATGCCGTGTATTCCTTACGTTTGGCAGACCATCGTCTCGACTTGTTCAAAAACCAACTATAAGTCATACATTTATACATAGTATTTACGACGGTAATATACCCTTGTAAAAGGCAGTAAATCGGTAAATCCCTTGTAAAAGTATATTCTTTGTTGCTGGAAGATCACAATTAGGAGTAGGATATAGGGAAAAACATTCGATCTTATGTTAGTAGATGGGGAAAGTTTTGTTCTGTAAAATATGTTTTTGTTTGGCAAAATTATTTGTGCATAAAGTTGTATCAATTATCTACCAAATTAAGACAGATTAATGGATATGGTGGAGTTACGAATTGACAGCTTCTGCATGCTTTGTTTCCAACAACGATAGTCATCCTTAAAAGTTATGGTTTATGTTTATTTCAGCATTATTAATTAAAGAACATGTGAAAAGTCAAATCCGTCGGCTAACGATTATACTTCTTGTACGCTGCTGGTTGACAACACTCCTATGTATAAAAAATATGGCCATTGATTTGAAAAAAGTGTTGTTAAAATCAATGTACTAAAATTTGTCAATTCATATGATGTCAAAATTGATATAAAATATGATGTATATGTAGCATGATTGTTCAGCTAATTACGGTGAAACTGTTTCATCAGCTAGCTAGTACGACTGTACGAGACAAGGGACTAATAATGCTTTATCAAAATCTTTTCAATTTCATCTCCATGCTAGGTAAAATATCATAATCAAATAAATAAAATACTTAAAAGTGGTTTAATAATTAATTTTTGTACTACATCATCAACACCCGATCAAGGAATTTTTGTGATAACTTACTATAAAGATATTACATATAACTCATTTGAACTTTTTTTTTAATTTCTACAATGCCAAGTAGTAATTGGGTGGAAGATCAGTTATTTTATAACGGTCAACCAAGTAATTTATATCAATTCAAAGGATGATATGTGACAAAATGTATTAGAATAATGAAATTTAAAACTAGTTAGCTTAATTGAAGTTTATAAGATAATTTTAAAGTTTAATAACTCAATTTCACTTAGGGTCCGTTTGATAGACAAATATGGAAATGAATTTTAATTCCATATTAGTTGGAAAATAAAAACACAACAAACCCATAGAAATTCGTTTTCCATGAAAACAAGAAAAATGCAGCTTGAAGTGATTGTACCTTGGAATTCGATTTACATTTCTACGTTGCAATCAAACGACCAAAGTGAAATTCGTTTTCTTCGGATGTGACATTTTCCATGGAAATCCATGCTATCAAACGGACTCTAAAGTTCAGGACTAGAGAAGATGAAATTTACCCAAGATAATCAAACAAGAACACGTTCCCCGTAGGGAAAATGTATCACGAGCTAGTCGTGGGCACAAAATGTTGGGTATTAAGCGATAAGCCATTATCCCTCTTACTTTTTACGAGAGCAATAATTAACACAAATTTGCAAGATGTTACATTCACTTGCTATAGTCGAGCACACCTCTTAAGCCCTTTATGTAGTAAAATTACTAGAGCAATCTAATACATATAAGATCATGCTACAATGTAGACAAGCGCAATCAAACTTCATGTTGATGGCGACGAAGTAATCCCCATGGATGGCAACAATGGCACTTTGAATTGTCTTTAGCAGCGTCCCATCTCTTCCTGTCACAGAGGCGGTGTCATTGCCCATGATACTAGCCTAGGTGGATCATTGACATTGCCTGAAGATGTTATGAAAGACATTGTTCTAGGGATACTGATCTTTTCCCTACCCATAATCCTATTTTGTTACTTTCAATTCCCAAACTTTCAATCTGTAAACCAAATAAAAAAAATGATTAATTGCCTTTGAAAAAGGCATTACATACCTGTAAACACCCGGTTTTGTGTCCAATATCATTCTTGGAGTATTGTACAAAGGAATGATGTCAATGGCTTCTTTAGTAGTATTGAAATCAGCAGTTCCATCTCGACTCGCACTTGATTGAATTTTGTTCATTTCAGCCAGCCGTAGCTCCAGATCTCGAGTTCTCAACGAGTACTTGCCTCTAGACTGTTCAGCATTAAGATAAAAATCATAAATGAACCATTCTTAGTGAAATTCCCAAATTTTTTACACAATATTGAAAGATGACAATTTTATGCGTTACAGGCTTCAAGCCAATATTGGGTATGATGGTGGAACAATAGAGTACTGCATCTTAGTTGTATTCCATATGATTTTGCCTCGTTTCATAGCCGTAAATCAATTGGGTATATCAATCTCAAATGTTGCAGTGGAAGTTACATGCTCTAAAGATCACTACAAGAAACTGTGGCTTCAGAGACGGAAATATTCGTCGCTGAAGCCCCCAATTCCGTTGGTGATAACTTTCAGAAACGGAATTCACCCGTCGGTAATAGCCCCGCTGCTACTCTATAGCGACGAATTTGTATTCGCCGTCGGTAATAGCGACGGGAAGGGGTGTCGCTAAATACCGATGAAATTGGCCATAGCTAAATGGTGACGGAAATTTCGTCGCTAATTCGTTTGTGATTAACGATGATTTAAATACTCGTTCCTAAAAATAGCTACGACTCTTCCGTTTTTGTTTCCGTTGCTAACTACCAACAAATTTTCTGACAGAATTTATTGTTTCTAAATAGATACGGATCTTCCGTTCCTGTTTCCGTCGCAAGTACCAACATATTTTCCAGCGAAATTAATTGTTCCTAAATAACTACAAATATTCCATTTTTGTTGTCGTCGCTGGAAACCAACGTATTTCCTACGAAACTAATTGTTCCTAAATAGCTACGAATCTTCCGTTTTTGTTTCCGTCGAAAATTTGGTTTACAATTTAAAAAAATTACATTAATTGTTATATTAATATATTTCAATTGTGAATTAAAACTATTTAAAAAGATCAAATATATAACATAAAATCATAAATAAACAAATACGAAATACAAATATTTTCATTCCATTACTTCAAGGTTCAAAGTTACACAAAATGAGATCAGTTTTGCTTCCATTTCAACAATCAATACAAAAATTATACACCTGATCAATTAGCAAAAGGAAATTCTAAGACATTCAATGGTAAATCCTCTACATATATAAAAGATGAGGATTTTTACTGTTCAAATTACATCATGCTAACATATTGCTGACGTCACACATCACTCACCAAAATGCCTTCTTTTTTTCCCAACTTTTCCCCTCAGCTCAATTATTTGCCTCTCTCTCTCTCTCCACTACGTCGTCTCTCTGTCATTTAAAACCCAAACCAATTTCACAGCCGCAAGCTTCATACTCCACCATCGTCCATCTCTGTCTCTCGACATTTTTCTCACACACTTTCCCTTCTCAGTTTCTCACTCTGCAGTCGACGAAAATCCTGAGCTCCTTCTTCGCTTCTTAATTTTTTTTTTCTTCGGTTTGTTTTCCCACGATTTTTTCAAAATCTTTTCGGTGTTCACCAACCTAGCAGTTCTAATCCTCTATTTTGTGTTTCTTTTGCAGATTTTGAAGTTTTCATAGTAGATCTGTCGAAAGAATTATTGAAATAAGATTTTTGGTAAGTGAATATAGATTTTTAATATGAATCAATGTTCTTCGTCGACCTCCGCATCAAAACCTCCTTTGATATTAGATTTTTAACATTGAATTTTCATCAGATTTTTTTCTTTTTTTAGACGACCAAACCCTAGAATTGAATCGATGGTGCTTTTTTCCTTTTCTTCCCTCTAAAAATCGAAATGAAATATTTTAACCCGACATGTAGTTGTTTTCTCATTGGAATTTAATGGTGCACGCTAAAATGTTTTGGTTTTGTGAGAGCCAGATGCTTCAGGTCTAAGGTTTGATTATTTTGTAAAGTTTTTGAGACTCTGTGATCTTTAGTTTTCCCCACTCCCTGTACAAATGAAAATGTGGATTCTTTTTCCACTTATTTGATTTTCATATGGGTATCGTGTTTTTTGTTGGATTCTTGATTTCGCCCAAGTTCTCCCCTCCCATTTGCTGGTAACTATATCTAACACATGTTTTGTTTTGTTGAAGATGCATCTGCAATATTAATGTAATGGAGTGAAAGATGTGATTTTTTGAGGGATCTGGGTATCTGTTTGTTCAATAAACCATGCTAAATTTTCTGTACGAAAGACAGATTCTTATGAATTGATTGTTATTTTTTACTAAAGTTATTGCTTTAATCTTTTTTGGCTTTTCATTGTAAATGGGCTCGTTAGAGAGAATTTTTTGGGGTTTTTTTTCCTCCTTTTATAATTTTAATTGAAGTGTTCAGTAACTTATCCAACTATTATTTGGGATATCTGAATTTTTGGGTTGTTGTTGTAATTTTAATTTTTATTCATTTATTTATTTGGGTAAGAGACTGATTTGCTTAGGGTAACATCCCTGCACTTGTTGTTCCTGCATTTGACTTTGGAAATATTTAATATTTTACCAAACAGCTGGCCATAGAACATAAGTATTCAAGATGCACGGATTCATGCACAAGATACTGATTTTTATTATTTTTTTGTAGTTCTCAAGGAACTATGCGGCTGCGTCTGCTCCGAAAGAATAAAAAATTAAGGTAATTATCTTCGTTGAGTTCAATATATATTGGGATTTTCAATTTCTACTATGAATCTTATTCTGAACTTTTAAGATGTAGATATTCCATGGTAAATGTACAAGTAAAATTTGTCTTGCTTAAATGAAACGAGTCCTTGAAGTTGTAATTTCTGTTTTCTCATCATGTGCCTCTGATTTTAAGAATAAGTTCGTGAAGTGTTTCTATTATTTTGATTTACATGATATGCCCTAGAAAAGTTAGCATGAGCTTTATTTATACACTGAATTAATTTGAACTAAATACGTCACTTGATTAATGTCTTGATATTATGTCATTTCTCTATACCCTTTTTAGGTTCATTTTCAATTAAGTTGTTCTACACTTCCAATATGCCTATTATTTTACAGTCTGCACTTGTGTCCAATCTTTACTTTATTTCCCAGGTACTGGCCTTTGTTAAGATGAAAAAATTATAAATGCATTTTTGCTTTACAATATTGACACCCTGATTTTGTGTATACTCTTACAGTTGTTGTACAGGAAATACAATGGGAATTTTATTGTTAACCTCTTGGGGAAGTGGAAGGAATCTGAATATTCTGGCCAATCTGTGCATGTTGGGGGTCTTGCTTATTACATCACTGCACCTTCAATATTCTTTTTCTCACCTTTTCTACCTACTTTTCATTTTGCTAGAGTTTATTTCAATGTGCTAACTTATTTGGTTTTGTCTCATTGTAGTCAGTATTGTTTACTAACTTTTGCACCTTGTCAGCTATAGTGGCCCATCCTTTCCATGGACTGTTCTATATCGTGTTTATGCTGTCAGCATGTGCCCTGTTCTCAAAAACATGGATTGAGGTTTCAGGATCCTCAGCTAAAGATGTTGCTAAACAATTGAAGGTATAATTCATGTATAATTTAAAAGCAAGCTGAACATTTATATACTTAGCAATCCATGAATTTTCAGAAAAAGAGTTGCAGAGTTCCTGCATAATTCTCTATCACTAAAATCTTTAAGGAAATTGATAGAGTAATTTTTTTTGTTACAAGAAAGCAAAGATGTTTAAATTATACGTCAATGATAAATAGATATATCGTTCTTGTATCCTATGTTCATGTTCCTACGGAATACTGCCGAGTTTTAAAATCGATGGGTCGATAAGTTGGTGGAATCGACGCCAATAGCCGAGTAAGATTTTCCTTTGTTTAAGCAACACAACCAAATTTTTTTAATGGTTTTGGATACAGGCGAACACCCAGATCAATTGTTTGTTATTTCAGATTGCTCCTTTTGACCCTACAAAGAAGAAGAAAAATAAGAAGGTCGTGATTCAAGATCCTGCAGAAGATGCTACTGTTGATAATCTGGCTGCGAAAACTAAGAGCCTGTCTGGTAATTTAATTCGGCAATCTAATTTTCATGATTTCCTGTACAATGTTTCCTTTCTGCAACTTTTTTACAGGCCCACAATTGTGTTTTGATGCTGTGTATGTTTACTGAATTCTGCAGTTTCTAATGGTCTTGAAACATTGCTTGCTAGTCTGAAAAAGAAGCAACCGGTTAGTGGTTTTATCATGTCATCTGACATTCTGATTCTGATTGAAAAAAATTATTTTAGAGTAATGATTTCTATTTAACATCATTTGAACTGTTTCAGGTTCATACCGATCTTCTAAGTGATGAGAAAGAGAACATGGGGGATGATTTGGATGGTGAGATGTTTGTTTATAACTGCTTTTTATTTGAGGCTACATTGTTTTATGTCTTCTGTTTACTGGGTTGTGAAACTTCTTAACAATTAAGTTATGTTTTCCCAAATTTTAGATATTGGAGTGGATAAGAGGGAGAGGGGATTGTTCTTCATCAATATCCATGGGATGGAAGTGATGGGGATTATAAGTACGAGGAGGTAAGTTTATTTTTCTAATTTGTATACTCAGGTCAAAGTGCTTTGTGCAAATTTCAGGCTTTGCTTAGTGCAACCATTATGCTTCAAATGCGTATTGTAACGTGTTATGCTAGAGCTTAATTTTTTGTTTGATCTTTTAGTTGAAATTGGCTTTGGAAATCTTTAGTTTTGATGGGTCATTCTTAATCATACATGTAGTATTTTAGGATGATGTTTATTGGGTGAACTTTTTTTTTTTTGGTTACTTGCACATGCATATGGCTGTCAGTCTTGTAAGCTGCCGTTGAATTCCAGAATAAAAGGGAAGTAGTAGGACAAATATGTAATATTCAATATTGTTTTCATGTACTGTTGATTCTTATGCGTGTATGGTGTGTGACATATTGTAATGGAATGCTCCGAGGTTATCACTTTATATGATTTGGGCCAAATTGCATTTGAATAGGCTTACCTTCAATATTGCTGTGTGGTGGGTGTAAGAAAAAGATTACTATCGATTGATTGATTGGTTAGGTATGTTAGGTATATTTTACTGGTTTGCGTATCTATTTTTTTATCTTGTACATGGTAAGCAACGCATATTTTGGTCATTTTATAAATGTCATGGCTAAATTGATCGAAGGTAGATTCGAAATTTTCGCTTCTGAATCTTGAAAAATATGCTTACATGCTTGTGCATTTAAGTACTTTCCTTACGTGAAATTCATCCAATTTGTGCTTACAATTTAAAAACTGATCTTTATCTTATGAGAAGATTACATGTGATCTGTAAAATAACTACAGATGCCAAACTCTTGTACTGTTGGTTTATTTCTTTGCGAAGATTAAGTGTTAGGAGTTGAATGAGTATTTAATGCTTTGAAGATTCGTTAGGAGTTGAATGAGTATTTAATACTTTGAAGATTCTATTTGACGAAGATCGTGATTATGTTATTGCTCTTCTTGGTCAGGTACGTTGAATTTACTCTCTTTTTTTGAAAACAAAAACAAATGTCATCTCATCATTAATTCAATAAAATTTCTATTGTTGTTTTTTTTTTTTTACTTTATGCTTATTTGAAAATATCACAAATGTAATCTTGTCGATAGAGTGCCTGGGTTTTCATATGTCATGAAAAAAATAATATTTCTTTTCATACTACTGTTTGCATGTGACGTTCTCATCTTTGGTGCTTTTATTTTTCTGGAGTTTTGAACCGATGGTTGATATTGTGAGGATTGAAAATAAAAATCTTCCGTGTGCAGACATTCTAATTATGTATTATATATATTTGTAATATAGAAATCATCACGGTGTACTTTATGTACTGTTCAAAAAAGGACAGTATGGTCTGTCTTCTCAGTATGGAGTCAATCTGAATTTCATATCAACACACAACAAACCACTCCCCCGTCCATCCATCTACCTACTCTGTCACTTTTTCTATGCACATACATGCATATCCTATATCTATATATGTATACATATATTACTAGAGGAGTCAGCGTAAGGTTTAACTAAATACAGAAAAAAGGTAGACAGTTCTTCTCTTACTTCACGGCTGTTCCTTTTCTTTTCATTAGCATTTTCGTCTTCTACATTTTGCTTTCAACTTGAATGTTTGACAATGTTTATTTCTCAGTGTCATGTAGTTGTCCTTCCGTAAAGATGACATCCAAACTGAAATTCATTCCAGATATTGCACCCAAAGAAATGGGATGGACATGTAAAGTGGTAGTTGTAGAAAAAAACATCTTCAAGAACATCACAGAAAGGAAATGAGACTTATCAGCGCCTTTGGTTGATGGATACTAAGGTAATATTCTTATATCATAGTTCTTCAAGTCTATTTATTTCTTAATAAAATAATAATACATTTGTATTTATGTTCTATTTCATGTCTTATTTAATGTAGGAAAACAAAGTTCAAGCAACAATATTCGCTCAGAATATCAAAGCTCTTGAAAACACCTTAGTGACATCAAAGACATACTTGATTTCGAATGCATATGTCAAAAATACAGATGAACGCTTCAGAACAACTTGTGGACAGACACAATGGACAATCAGTGGTTCAA
>CAIGRT010043203.1:0-16419 GCA_903798405.1 Fraxinus platypoda | reverse complement strand
CAGTTCAGGGAAGGGAATCAAGTGGCGGATTTATTAGCAAAAATGGGTGCACAAGGTATAACGCAGCTTTCACATCTAGTACTGGCTTGCCGGTGTATGCTCGTGTTGGAATATAGAAAATCATATAGAAAAGTTAGAATTGATATCTCTAGAAGCCAAGCAAAGGACTTCATCTGTTATCTGTAACTAAATAGTTAGTTCAGTTAGTTAAGTCAGTTAGAGATTTAATTGAGTAGATAATATGTATAAATAAACCCTTCTGTAAAGAAATTAAACACACGAGACAAATGAGAATTACTCAAGTCTCTATTTCTACAATTCTCTGTCTTTAAAGTTAGATATTACAGAATTTNCAATTCTCTGTCTTTAAAGTTAGATATTACAGAATTTTACATGGTATCAGAGCATTAAAAGAAAGTCTTCCGCTGAAATCCTTTAATCTTGATCCTATTTCTTTCATCTTTCTTGGTTCTTGCTTCTATGGCAACCTCTGAAATTTCTGAAAATCCTCTTGACAGAACTTCCATGGCCAATCCTTGTGATGATTCCTCAAGCCAATACTATCTTCATCCTTCTGACAATCCAGGAGCACTTCTTGTATCTGAGATCTTTACAGGTGAGAATTACATTGCATGGAGTCGATCGATCTCAATTGCACTCACTGTAAAGAATAAAATCTCCTTCATTGATGGAACTCTACTTCAACCTAGAATTGATGTTGACCCTAGAATTCGAACTGCTTGGCTAAGAGCCAATAATCTGGTGTTATCTTGGCTAATGAACTCAATTTCCAAAGAAATTCGTGGCAGCCTTCTTTATTTTACAACTGCTTCGGACATTTGGGAGGAACTCAAAACAAGATACCTTAGAAGTGATGGTCCGAGAGTCTTTTCTCTGGAAAAATCCCTCAGTTCTATCTCCCAAGGTTCTAAAACTATTACTGAGTACTTTAGTGAGTTTAAAACCTTGTGGGATGAATACATTAGCTATCGACCTATTCCAAGTTGTAAATGTGGAAATCTTGGTACGTGCACATGCAATATTCTCAAGAATCTCACAGATCGACAACAGTCTGATTATGTGATCAAATTCTTGGTTGGATTACATGATTCATACTCAGCCATCAGAAGTCAGTTACTCCTTCAATCCCCTCTACCATCAATGAGCAAAGTCTTTTCTTTGCTACTACAAGAAGAAAGTCAAAGATCTCTGTCTAACAGTATTGGAATTTCCCTGGATTCCCATGCCATGGTTGCTGCTCAACCACAAAGACAATCCTTCACTGGTGCTAAATACACGAAGCAGAAAGGAAAAACAGACTTGGTCTGTTCTCATTGTGGCTATTCTGGCCATCTTGCAGACAAATGTTTCCAACTAATTGGATATCCTCCTGGATGGAAAGGTCCTAAAGGGAAAAGATCTATCAATTTGCACTCAGGAAATTCATCATATGCACAACCCATTGCAAACAATGTATCTTCCGTAGAACAAAATTCAAGTGTTCCCAGTCTGATATTTTCTGAAGAGCAAATCAAAAATTTGCTTACCCTAGCAAATAGCCTATCCAATTCCAATCTTAATACTGATTCTACAGCTCATGTTGTCTCCACCCCCTGTAATAATGGTTCAGGTATCTTCTCTTCCTGTAATTCTATTTCTTCTTCAAAGAATTCATACACTTGGATTCTTGACACAGGAGCAACAGATCATATGATCTGTTCTCCCCACTTTTTCAGTTCCATAAGCATGCTTAGCAAACCTTCTAAAGTTCATTTACCAAATGGACAATCCGTCCCTATCATTTTCTCTGGAACTGTCACACTTTCTTCTGATGTAACCCTGAAAAATGCACTGTTTGTTCCTTCTTTCAATATTAATCTAATTTCTGTTTCAAGATTGACTAAAGATAACTCTATTGGATTATTTTTCCTTCAATCGAAATGCATTTTGCAGGATTTGAACAACTGGAGGATGATTGGGCTTGCTGAAGTCAAATTTGGTTTATACCACTTGTCTTTTCCTACTTCAAATAAGAGTGAAATGACTGATCTTGTTGGTTCTTCTTCTGCTGCCTTAGTTCAATCATGTAATAGTTCTTCTCACCTATGGCATCTTAGATTAGGACATGTTCCATCTGCAAGATTACAAATAATTAGTAATCTTGATTCTTCTGTAAAGGTTCCTCAAAATCATGTATGTGAAATATGCCCCTTAGCTAAACAAAAGAGGCTTTCCTATCCTGTATCAAATAGTCAATCAAATAAAAATTTTCAGTTAGTTCATGTTGACATTTGGGGTCCCTTCTCTACAGTTTCTTATTCTGGATATCGCTATTTTCTTACAATCTTGGATGATTATACTCGTTTTACTTGGCTATATCTCATGAAAGAAAAATCTGATACAAGATCCATACTTACCAGCTTTATCAAATATGCTCAAACTCAATTCAACACAAATATTCAAACTCTTAGAACTGACAATGGTCAGGAGTTTAACATGCCTCTTTTCTATCAAGAGCATGGAATAATACATCAATTATCATGTGTTGAATCTCCACAACAGAATGGTAGGGTTGAAAGAAAGCATCAACACCTACTAAATGTTGCTAGAGCCCTTTTATTTCAAAGCAATTTACCTTTATCTTACTGGACAGATTGTGTTCTAACTGCTACCTATCTAATTAATCGTACTCCTTCTTCAACCTTAAATAATCAATCACCATACTATCTCTTATTCCACAAACAACCAAATTACAAATACCTCAAAGTGTTTGGATGTTTGTGTTTTGCAAGCACACTTAAAAATAATCGAGGAAAGTTTTCACCTAAAGCTTCCAAATGCATCTTTCTTGGTTATCCACCAAATATCAAAGGATACAAAGTGCTTGATATACTTACTCTCAAAACTTTTATATCCAGAAATGTCACATTTCATGAATCCACTTTTCCATCCATTCCTGATTCTATTCATATACCATTTGTCTTTCCTAATTTTCCTCAAATATATGACTGCACTACTACAGAAAATTCTTCTTCAACTTCTCCAGAAAATTCTGTTCACTTACCACCTTCTAATGTTACCAATCCATTACCTACAAATCTAAGAAGAACTGAAAGAATTAGGCATTCTCCTCATTATTTGCAAGACTATTATTGTGGTATTTTGACTAAAGGCTCTTCAGCAGCTCATGAACCTCTTGTTTGTCCTCCTTCAGGTAAACCTTACTCTATTATGTCTTTCATTTCTGATTCGAAACTTTCACATAATCACAAAGCCTTTGTTCATGCTGTTTCCTCTATATCTGAACCAAGAACTTTTAAACAAGCAATCTCACAACCTCAATGGCAACAAGCCATGGCAGATGAGATTAAAGCCCTTGAAACTAATCAAACTTGGGAACTTGCAATTTTGCCTCCTAATAAAACAGCAATAGGTTGCAAATGGGTTTATCGCATTAAATTTAAATCTGATGGCACATTGGATAGATATAAAGCTAGGTTGGTAGCAAAGGGCTACACTCAACAAGAGGGACTTGATTTTTTTGACACTTTTTCTCCTGTTGCAAAAATGACAACAGTCAGAATTTTACTGGCTGTAGCTGCATCAAACAATTGGTATTTACATCAACTTGATGTTAATAATGCATTTTTGCATGGAGATTTAAATGAAGAAGTATATATGCAGCTGCCACCTGGTTTCTCTACACCAAATGACCCTCGAGTATGCAAACTCAAAAAGAGTTTATATGGTCTAAAGCAGGCCTCACGACAGTGGTTTTCAAAACTGTCCACTTCATTACTTCAGTTTGGTTTCACTCAAGGAAAGTCAGATTCATCTCTTTTTGTCAAGCAAACTGGAAATTTTTTTATTGCTCTATTGATATATGTTGATGATGTGATTCTTACTTCCAACAATTTAGAGCTTATATCTACTGTGAAGGATTTTCTGCATAAATCTTTTACAATAAAAGACTTGGGTGAATTGAAGTATTTTTTGGGGATTGAGGTAGCTAGATCAGCTAAAGGCATTGCTTTATGTCAAAGAAAGTATGCCCTCGATATTCTACAAGATAGTGGTTTTTCAGGATGTAAACCAACTGCTTTTCCTATGGAATCAACCTTGAAACTGACTGCAAATGACTCATCAGATCCTTTACCTGATCCAGCATCTTATAGAAGACTAGTGGGTCGATTGTTGTATCTAACAATTACTAGGCCTGATCTTGCTTATTCAGTACAGGCATTGAGTCAATTTATGGCTAATCCTAGCACATTACATCTCAAGGCAGCGGAGAGAGTCCTTAGATACATCAAGGCCACACCAGGCCAAGGAATTTTCCTATCTGCTAAGTCTCCATTGCATCTAAAGGCTTACTCAGACAGTGATTGGGGCGGCTGTATTGACACAAGAAAGAGTGTAACTGGTTTTGCAATATTTTTGGGAGATTCTCTCATTTCCTGGAAATCAAAGAAACAACCCACAGTCAGTAGGTCCTCTGCAGAGTCTGAATATCGAGCATTGGCATCAACTACCTGTGAACTTCAATGGTTAAGTTACCTGTTGTCAGATTTAAACATTGAACATAATCAAGCTGCTCTACTTTATACAGACAGTAAACCTGCTTCTGAGATTGCATCAAACCCAGTACACCACGAGAGGACAAAGCATATTCAATTGGACTGTCATTTGGTTCGAGAAAAGCTGAAAGAAGGCCTTATAAAGATCATTCATATTCCTTCCAGATTCCAGATAGCAGACATATTCACTAAGCCTCTCGGTTCTCTCCATTTTCATCACCTGGTTCGCAAGATGGGAATGATTAATATCCATTCTCATCTTGAGGGGGGGTGTTGGAATATAGAAAATCATATAGAAAAGTTAGAATTGATATCTCTAGAAGCCAAGCAAAGGACTTCATCTGTTATCTGTAACTAAATAGTTAGTTCAGTTAGTTAAGTCAGTTAGAGATTTAATTGAGTAGATAATATGTATAAATAAACCCTTCTGTAAAGAAATTAAACACACGAGACAAATGAGAATTACTCAAGTCTCTATTTCTACAATTCTCTGTCTTTAAAGTTAGATATTACAGAATTTTACACTAATTTTCATGCATTTTTTCTACCATGGTGTTTCATTTGAAATGAGTTAAAAAAATCTGCAAGGTTGAATCAAATGAAGATATTAATGTTGATCCAAAAGTTAGTGAAGATGAAGGAATCAATAGATTGTGTGAAGTTATTTTTAGTTTACGCTATAGAAATGTAATATAGATGTCGAGCACCTTTTAAATTATTCTAGTGAAAATGATACGGTAATGAAATCTCATACTAATGAAGATATTATTCAGGGGTACTCAATATATCTATCAATGATGATCACGATGTAGATGATAATTGTGTTTTATCAACCGCTTCTTCAAAAGAGAAATTTCAAGCAGTCGTAACATTAAATAATTAATTTGTACAAAATGAAAAAATATGTCAAATGTAGTACACTGGCCCAAATTGAAACCGAAGAATTTTATTATTGAAGTGAGATCATTAATTTATCGATATTTTACTGTACTAGGATCATCTCCTAGTAAACAATTTGCAAACCTTTCTAAGTAAATAGCCATTCATTCAACTGATTTGTGCTGAGATTGTACGTTAGTAAAGGAAAAAAGTTTTTCACTTGTTTTAGATTTGGAATGGAAAATGAATGAAATATTTAGATTTGAAAGATCACGAATGAAAAATTTCCTTGTGCATCTCACCTAACGAAAATTTTAATATTATAGTTAATAGAATTGTTAAAATGATGAAATGCTAATCGAACTTAAATTTCAAATTTAGAAGGTTGGAATTGATTTTTCATATAAGTTAAAGGTTAGGAACTAATTGCCCAAATTTTCCATATGAAAAGGGAAAAATAAGATTCAGTTGTGAATAACTTGAACCCTTGCCTAATAAAAATAACCTACATCACGTCACAAATTATCTAGTCTAGATGTATAGAAAATCAACTTTGTAGTACGACAATCATATAAGCAAGTGAATGCATAAAAAGTAAATAACATCAAAATTTGGTTATGAAGGAAAAATCCTTAAAGAACTTTTCAAGAGAAAAAAATATATGGCCACCTCGTGCCACCAAATGATCCACTATGAAAAGATTGAACATACACATCTGATCTAAATACAACTAAACCCTATTAGACTTTGACCCCCAATATGTAATTACCCGAATAACTCCTCGATTGTGTGCTACAACACTTGTGCCAAAACCTCTAGATTTCTTTCCCATTGTGGATCTTAAAAAAACAAAACTCCGTTCACCTTTTACATCCATCAGAATTTTGAAAGGTAAATGGTAGAGGATTTTTTAGCATTTTGATTTTTAAATGTACAAGAGAATTTTGATAATAATTTGTTTCTTCTTCACTAAGATCTTCTCTTCTATTTCTTTTCTCTCAACACACAATGAAAGAGAAGAGTTACTGTTGTATATAAACTATAATTCACAGCTCCAGGTTTTTAGGAGTATTTAGAAATTGAAATAAGTAAAATAGGATTTTCCATGTCTAGACGGGCACCAAGCGCCCACTTGACGCTAATCGAGCACAATTGGTTCTAGAAAACGTGCTTGAGTGCCCTCTTGATGTTCATTGATCACATTGTGCTCGAGTACCTTCTAGATATTCATCGAGCACACTGTGAGTATTTCCATTTCCGTGATTCTTTGATGACGTACTCAACAAATACTTACATCCATCAACACAACACAACACAACCCCCTAAGGATATTTAGACAAGGAACTTGCCAAACCTTATTTAGACCTAACGAACTTCTCCTTTGACAATTCATGAAAAAAAAAAATCATTTATAAATACTATAAAAGAATCAAATTATAATCCCTACCAAATTTGAAATTTCACTAACCAAACAACTCCCACAACCACAACCACAACCGCACTCCATCTCAATTTCCTTTTCATACACGTTTCTTGAAATACAATAACTCGAATAATATCATGTGAAATGCAAGAAGAAACTACAAGTATGAAATCAACAAATCATCAATAATAAAAGAAGGCAAGTATATTCATGTAATAACTCGAAACATATACAACATAGAATACCGACATGCTAATACTAGCAAAACGAATTTAGCTCATCGTTCTACTATTTCCTCTTTTTGTCACGAATGATCAAAGGGACAACCAAGAATCCTCCCCTGGTACATCGGATCGCCCTTTCCACTATACTTCTCAATTTTGGGATGGATGAAGTTACCAGGTATTGGAGTCTCTTTGATTTCCTTCGAGAATGGCATGCTTTCATCATCATCAGCATCCACTCACCTCGCTGGCTTATTCTCATATTCCTTATAAAAAGGAATGGAATATGAGGATTTGATCAATCTTTCTACCCTCCTATTTTCACGACGACAGCATTGGTTATACCTTCTCTCGTGAGAGTTAACCTCTTTCGCCAACCTGTCATAACTACTGGATTTATTAACTCGACGATCTGATTGCTGTCTAATAGGTATACTGTTGGAAATATTTGATATTTGCATGTTTCCATTACTACTGTCTCTACGAAAACAGCTTGATATAGCTCTATTTCATTTTCTCTAGATTCTAGATGGAAGTTCATTTTCGGATTGTCTACTCTTGCACATAGTGAAGCATTTTCGGCAGTGAAAGCTTTAAGACTTTTCACCATCTCTTAGATGATTTTTGCCGTAGAGATTTTCTTGCTTTGAGGCGACGCTAAGCTGGAGAAAGGTTTGTTTGTGGCTTTACCGAAGTTTCCTCCCATTATCGCTCTGGATTCACGTCACCATTGGCCAGAGCTTCACTATGAGTTTGAGTTCCTATTTCCAATATGTTTGCCTCCACCGAATCCAACTCTGTCTGACTCATTTTCTCACAAATTTATATGATTCTCTTGCCAAAAATATTGAATTTGTGGTTATCTTTGCTATAGATTTCCACATACGATGTCTATTTGTTGACCTAAAAAAGATGATTAGCAAATTCCCCTCATCTAGTCAGAGTTTTTCCCCTATGTAACTCTCTGCTAAATGATTTGACAAGAGAAAATGATTATTTGGGAGGAAGATATTTTGATTGCAGTGTGCTTTTCTGTATCTCCGGCCTGCCTATTTATATATTTCTATTTAAGCTTTGGGGTAAATGGGTTTTTTTCACTTGACGATATGTGACTGCTACTAAATTGATTTATTTTTAACAGATTTTTTATTAGTTCACATTTTGCTTGCCAGCTTATGTATACTTGATTAATTGATTATGAAGTTAAGCTTTATATCTCCGTTGACGTGTGCTTCATTAACGATTTCCGTTGAGATGAAATATCTGAATAGAATCAGTTTGCCATTTTAGTTGCGGACTTTTGCACTTGCAAATGTTTGTTTCAGCTTCTTAAGGTTCCCATATCTAGGCTATGAATTCGCTAATATTTCTCTTATGAGTTTTTTTATTCAATAGTAGACTTGCAGAACGCTTCTCTTCTGTACTCATATTTGATAATGAATTTTCTCATCATCTGCTCGTATTTTATCCTGTCTACAGTTCTCACGTAAATCTTGTGATCTTGTCCTTATTTTTACTATGGCCTATTCTCGTTTTTTCGTAACAGAGTTGATTTCTAAAATAAGTTATTTCATGGGTAGTAAAATTGAAGTCAACCATCATAATTATATTTTATGAGAGAACAAAATTTCCAACAATGAATTTGATAAATTTTGTTCAAATTTTCCAGTTATACCAAATAACTACACTATTAGATAAAATAAAAACAGAAGAGAATAGCATTGCTTTATTTTTCATATTTCATTCTCTTCCTCTGTGTTATTTTTGTTCTCAGCTCTTTAGAAACCTAATTATTATTTTTATTCATTATTTTTTTTATGTACATAATAATTCCCTTTTCTTCTCTTTTCACCAGCCAAAAATATCAAAACAATGTAGTTTTGACAAAATTTTATTCACATAAAAAAACTAACATGGTTTTCCAACCATGCAGTTTAGTGCCCCTGCGAATTTTGTGAGCTCGTAGACCTGTGTAGCGGGGGCAGCGGGTAGGGCATCAGAACTTTCCGGGTGTTTCTTAGACCAATTCGGGTCTCCAGATTGAACAAAAAATGCTCCTCCTAAGAAAAGATCTCCTTCTGATCTCCATGTCCATTGCTTCCATTCCGATTCTTCAGCATAGTCCCTCTTTGTCACCTGCACACGCGACAGATACTCAAAAGACTTGGTTAATGTGTTTATAACTACGTGAACATTGCCCTGTTACAATTTAGTTTTAAATGCGAGTTTTATCTGGTTGCTAGAATTAGTATGAAAAAGAGTAAAGAAATCTTTGAGTTGTAAGATGGGCAGATGTACTTTCAAAGTGGATAATACGTAATGAGTTAATGACCTGTGCAGGCTCTATCAAGTCAACTAATTGAGTGGACATCCGTTATAAAAGGAAGAGTGGAATATAATGACCTAACGTAATGAGTTAATGACTTGGACATAGAAACTCAATTGTTACAAAAAAAGCGCGTTTTTTAAAATTATTATTCATGGTCACATAGAAGAAGGGCTCTATCAAATCAACTAATTGGGTGGATGTTCGTTATTAAAGAAGAGTGGAACACAACGACCTAATTGTATTTAAGATAACCCTACATTAGGAGCAATTTTATTGGTAAATTTATCCTATGTAGCTGTTACAACATGCATGATTGCAAGTTCGTCCAGAGATTGATATTGAGTGTGATTTTTAAATGAATAATGTTATTGATAGTGAAGACTATCGGTAGTCGTCCTACGTAGTATACATATATCAGTTTGTTATTTGATGCATTAATGAGTGTGATTCTTAAATACCTCCTTCGCGAAGGCATTTTGAGGAGGTGCGGTGTATCGATTGCCCTGGCTAATAATGGTAGGATGTTGACTGCCACCAATTGCATACATATTCCAGTGCGTGTAATCGTTGTTGACAACATGGATGTAACCATATCGACATCTTGGCATTCTTTGTACCAATCTCTTGCCGAAATGATTGAAAGCAACTGTTATTTGCATCTTCTCGTCCTGCGTGTAGCTAGCGCTTGCACCAAAAAGCATCACCTGAACCAAAACATTTTGTCAACACAAGTAAAGTATGAGATGTAAGCACATGTAGAGGTGTAAATCGAGTGGTGTTTGGCATATCGTTTTTGTTTTTCAAGCGTGGGCTCGTAAAGCTAGGCCGGATACCTCATTATGATCAGTGAAGTGACCGTTGGAGATAGTGATCCCAGTGGATGCTTGAATTGCATCAATGAGTCCGTCGTAGCAATTTTTCATTGAAACATGATCAATCCAAATATTTTGAGATCCAAATATTGAAATGCCATCCCCATCACTCTTGGTTCGGAATCCATAATGTTCAACGGAATCCCTAATAACGCCTCCGCTGCCCGGAACAATGTCATGAATGTGAAGTCCATGGATTATCACATTCTTCACAAATTGAATAGTAATGCCTGCCCCCTGAGCAATATGGATCATCACACCACGGCCGTCAATCGTTTTATCGCCTTCCATTATTAATTCTTGGTTCAACCTTATGACCATATTTCGTTCAAATATGATCCACAATGGCTCCTTTTGGATGACGGCATGGCGTAGGGTTCCGGGTTTAGGATTGACCATTTCATCGTCGGATGAATCAGTGACCACGTAGAACTTCCCAGCCTTTCCGCCCTCGGTCTTGTACCCGAACCCGAGGGCACAATCTGCAAGCTTTTTTCGATTATCGGCCCAGTTGGGTTGGCACCTCCAGCACCTGTCAATCGGGTTTGTTGCCATGCATTCACCATTATTGGCCTCCTTTAGCTGTCGTCTTGTGCTATTCAATCCATCTTCTGTATTTAATTCCTTTAAACTCCTGAAACCATCATAAATTATGGGAGAATCGTGTTTTGTGCTCAAAGGAAATCGTTATTAATTGCCTATCTAACATGTCATAGTAAGAGGTAAAATGTAAATATATAGATTTATCCATTCTCTAATAACTTCACCTATAAGTAATACGGTTCAGTATGATAGAGGAACCCATTCTCTGAAATACTCCTCCAATCGGTTCAAAAGGTTTTTCCCGTCTCATCTCAAGATCAAATCTTTAGCATTGAGATGCTTTGTATCAGAGGAATCCAAGCAGCTAGGCCGTTTTCCTATCTCTAAAGGGGGCATATGCAGGGGGAGGAAAGGAAATTTACCCAACAAAAACTTACGCTCGAGGCTTTGACAAACAAAGAATAATCAGTTCTACGTAAAAATGAATAATTTTGTGTTCTCTAAGCTTTTAGATGAGATTGTTGGACAATTTACATTACCTGTGGATATTTTCGTTGAGGTGCATGACTATCTTTTCTGGATTTGGCTCATAGGACTCGAGTGTTCGGTTCCATGATTCTGCAGCTCTTTTCTCCCATACCTCATCCAAATGCATGTCACTTTGGGCCCTAACGAAACTTGAAAAATTTGCAACAAAAAATGCGAAAAACAAGACGAAAATCCTCGAATTATACTTCATTAATTTCTCCATCTTTCTTTTCCTTCAATATATATATTTTTGTATAAATTTTCTTGCTTCTTAAAATTGCTACGGTCTGGGCCGAACCCCCTAGACTCTTTGGGTTCAGACCCTTTATTCCAACAAGACCGAGACCGAACCGGTTAGTATGAAAGGTGTTTTCAAGTAGAAGAACGAACAACCTTGAAATTGTCTTTGTACTGTTTCAAGATTTGCTTAAATACTTGATATTCTTAAAAAAGTCATCCTTAAAATTTCCGAAAAGTAGGGACATCCACTTTTTCCAATGGTCAGTACATTGTCAGTTTATGTGCACACATTATTTTGATAACTGTCAAAGTTAATTATGTGGTGTGTGAAATTCTTTGCCTACACAAATTTATCCTAAAACTTGACCAAGTTTGGGATATGAGTTTGGAAATATCGAATTTACATCAAACTAAATCTTATTTTAAATGACTACATTATTATTTTTCGTTACATAGGTTTAGTGTGACATTTAGCCCCTGTCAAACACAGGTTTACTGAAGATTCATATAGTATTAACTAATAACGAAGAATCAAGATCAACGATTTAATTGAAAGAGATTGATAAAGAAAATCATTTTATCTTTGCTTTATTTGGAAGTAACGAAGGAAAAAGGGATGGGATGAAGAAAATGCCCTTAAAATGTTTTTAACGTGCGTTGTAGTCTAGACTATTGGTAGTCGTTCTAAGTGGTATATCTGTGGCAGTTTGATATTTGATGTATTATTGTAATAGTTTTTTATTGTCACATGAATCAAAAAACAAACCGTCATATGTATGCCACGTAAGACGACTATTGATAATCTCCACTATGAACAGCATGACTTTGTAGGCTGAAACTTGACAGCAAAAGAGATATTAATTGTCCATCAAGGAATCATGTGCACTAATTAATTATGTCATATTTGGTGTAGATTAAAATTAAATTTAATATATTTTGATAAAAGTTAATAAAATATTCGGTTGAAAAGTTGGGTCCCATAAAATGTGTGTTATTAATTTTAACTTAAAATTTTTATCAACTATTAATTTAGACCAACAAGACGTCAGTTTCAAAATATTATCGCGAAAAAAAAAAAAAAAGAATGGGAGACAAGTAATACTAGCATAAATATTTGGGGATTTGGGTGCAAAATTCCCTTCGAATGAATTTTTTTTTTTCTCCGTTAAATATGTTTTCCAAGTTCTAAGAGCATCAGGTATTGCTAAATAAATTTGTTGCGCAAGGGAAATAGGGGTGTTGAAAAAAATTTCTCGCAATTACAGTGTCACATCTATCAAGTAGACATGATGAGAAAAAAATAGACATTATCTAGAACTGTGTCTAATTCAAAAGTTCCATTAAAGATGTTCACTCTGTAAAATTTATATATAATATATTTGCTTTTAAGATTTATATTTTTCACCCATACTTACGTTTGGCTTCTTTTATTTAAAAATATAAAAGACACCTAGATAGAAATATTGAATCGTAAATAAAAAAACTCGTTTGTACCAATTTTAAACTTCAGTTTTTATTCATTAGAAATCAACACGGTGAAGATAGAAATGTAAGAATTTATAATGAAATGGATATGATAAGAAGCTGATAACACAGCTGAATGAAGATGAAGGAAGCTTCTGATTACTTTAGAATTGATTATAGAAATTCATCTTAAAATTAACTTCAATACAAATGCTAATAAATAGAAAAGAGAAGAGGGTAAAAGAGTAAAGACTTATTCTAACAAATTACTCAACAATAAGGATATTCCATGTGCTGTAACGAGATGGCAGGCCAGCCAGCTGGTGATAGGTTGATCTCCTTATGAATTATATACAAGGTAAGCTGATATGCCAACTACATTATCTAAGATAAGTAAGCTATATGATAAGCAACCTACATTATAGATTCTAACAGCCCCCCTCAAGATGGAGAATAGATATTTTCTATTCCCATCTTGGGTAAATGTGATCTTAGAGTGATGGAGGATAATGCCTTAGTGATTACAGCCTCTTCACAATGGCGACAGATCATTCATTCACAGCTCTACTCGTCTATGTAGACGATATAGTCATAGCAGGGTCCAATTTGACTCAGATTGAAATAATCCAGAAGTTCCTCAGCAGCAGGTTCAAAATTAAGGCACTTGGCATTTTGACAATTTTGCTGACACAGTACATGTAGCATCTTTCATTTTTAAGTTATCTGCATAAGCACTAAGTTTTATTTTTCATGATGTGTCCCGTGATGCATCATTTCAAGTCCTTTTTCCATGTCAGTGATGAGCTTGACAGAGATGAAATGTACTGAGTTTAAGATGAAAATAGGAAATAGGGGACCATTTTGCTTTGTAACCAAAGTTGTGAAACCACCTGGAATAACTACCGCTTGTACCTTCGGACAATGACTGATGAATTACAAAGTACAATCAATCCTTGATAAAGTCATCAACGTGATGAGTTAAACCACCAACATAACTTCCCAATGTAAGAGAAATATTATCGATTCATCATGCTCATAAGACTATCATGCACTGCAGTCCCTAAGCCCCATTTGGGGAAAGCTTTATCCAGTTCGGTTGTCTTTGCCAGTAATTTTTGTTGACTTTCATACACTAATTTTTGTTGACTTTCTCAATTTTTAATTGCAATAAAAGTCTCTAGTCTTTACTCACTTATGTCATCGACTTTTTTTTCGTCGTATTCTTATCTTCTGTAACCTTCAATTGATTAGCAAATCTTATTTATTATGATTTTTGTCAAAATATTCTGTTTGTGTTTTGAAATAAGGAGCAATTATATATAAATAATCTCGTGTCCATTGTGGGTAGCAAGTGTTCTACAAACATATGGAGGAGAAAAACTTGAGCCCTGGTTTGATGGACTTTTTCTTAAAAACTTTTTTTTTCTATCTATTCATTTTCAATTATATATTTACACAATAAAACACTCTCCACGTAAATTTAAAATATTTCATATTTTTTAACCATATATCATTCAAAATATATGCATGTTGTTGTAGTTCCCTCAACATCCAGAGGTTCGTATATTTCGTGCTTCGATGGTGTTTGACACTATAATGTACAAAATTGCAGTTTCTTTTTCTTTTATCGAGTGATATCCAATCTTGACCAAGCAGACTTTATTTTGACAGTGGCGAGTGATTTTATATCTAGACTCCCTCTTCTGCATAACGGGTTCGTCGACTCAGATAAAGAAGCAGAATCTCTATCCATACAGTGTTGTACTTGTGACTACCACAATTTTTCGATTATTTCGAGGATAAGCATTGAATGTGCTGTCCCTGCTGATGCTACTTTCCAATGTAAAAAGCTTCATAGACTAAGCTTTCGTTTTTTGGTTGTCGGGGAGCTTCAATTGCGCTCCAATCATTGTTCTTTAAATCTCTTGGAATGATATATGTCATCCTCGTGTCATATGGGATGAAATGATAAAATCAATTAAATGTGTAGTTACGAGAAATATTAGCAATGCTTGTTTGAGAACAAAACTATGCATACAGAGTATCACCAAGTTACCATAGATCTATTCGACTTACAAACAAGAACCACTCAGGCTTTACAAACCAGAGAATTAAATCAAGAAATCATGAAGAAGAAGACTTGAGAGGGAAGAGAGATATGTGAGATCCCACTACTTGGTGCAGAAGGATTACAAACTTGCGGCTTTACATGGCTTCATTGATCATCCCAGCAGATGGTGGTAGAGCCAGAATTTTTTATTTGGGAGAGTTTATTACTGTCGATCATTAATGACATAGTTGTAGTTGGCAAAAATAGAGCCATTTGAACTAAATAATAAAGGTACATATTTTGTTTAAAATCTTCGTTGGAAAAATAGAAGTAATCACTTCGTGTTATTCATAGATTTTTACAAATAAAAGAGTAGATAAACCAGAGAAAATAATATTTTTAAAATAAACAAATCTAGCTTTGATTACAAAAATTCCGAATAAATCGAAAAATTTGAGAAAATAAATGGAAATCATAGTTTTCCATGTACATATAAGATAGAATTCAACAGAAAATTGACGAATTGAAGAAGAAGACTTCTATAAAAATAAGCTCAAGAATACGTAATTACAGAAATGCATTCAGCACCTATTTATACACAAAGATTAATACTCACAAAAATATCCTAACTAATTGTACAATGGTGGAGTACATAAGAGTAAAATTGCTACTTTTGATATTACGTTTTTCCTTCTTCTTGGCTATTTTCATCTTTAGTCCTTGTCTTTCCGTTCTGTGCAATTTGTTCCATGGATTTATCTTTTCTAACAATATATACAAAGATAAAGCAAAATTAAAATACAAAAGATTTAGGCATGATATAAGTGGAGGAAAAACATATATTTTTATGCTTGAGTTAACTAAAAATAAATTAAAAAACTCACAACTAATACAATAAAACCTTTGCAAAATATTAATGTTGGGACTGAGAAAATTATTATTTTAGACGGATTATTAATTTATCAATAAATGAATATTTATTAATTTATAGAGTATTTTATACTTTTACGACTTGTATTATATTTTTTTATAATACATTCCAGCACACAAAAATGCACACACATACAAACATTAAGGTCCTTTTGACACACATTGTTTCAAAACTCATTTTCAACCACACATTTTTCAATAAAATAATATTTTACATCATATCAATAATTTTTCATAATTTTTTAACCACATATTTTTCATCGTATCATTATTTAAAATACATTCTTTCCTTAATAATATCCATCAAACACACCCTAAAGAGGAAATATTAATGTACATGGTTTCAAATTTTGATTCTTG
>CAIGRT010043193.1:0-12728 GCA_903798405.1 Fraxinus platypoda | reverse complement strand
ATTAAAAATTTAAAGAAACCTGATTTTTGAAATTTTAAACATGTTTTGGTATTTTTGAAATTGGTAAAAATAAACACCTTATTTATGTATTCTTCCCTTTATTAAATACCGAAAAGTTTTTGGTCGGTTCGGTTCTCAACCGACCCACGGACAACCCTAGCGACTATTGCAAGAAGCCAGAACCAACGGCCGGCTACTCTTATCTCCCAATATCTGTGTACAAATCTCACGGTCATTACTGCAATTTTAGCTTTCGTGATCACAGTTGTTCGTCTGGTATACCTTCTTAGGTCATTGCTGTTATCAAAATTTGAATCCTTTTTCTCTATCCTTTGAATAATTCTGCAGTTTTTATTAATTGTAATTGTACAAATAGAAGGGACAGCCATAATCGTCACCCTTTATTAAAGTTGTCCGATATAATGAGGCACCTAAATGGTAGGCCATAGCATGAGCATATGAGAAGATATAATTACTACTTTCTCCCCAAGATTCAACCACTGAAAACTGAAGATTCAAGGTCAAACCAGGCACTTCAGTAAATCTGAAAAACCAAATCTTGAAGGGTGACAGCAAACTTTATTTTGCACAATCTTCCCTCCCTCTTTAACCATAGCTTTTTTGCTTTGATCATCATCAATCTTGTCCAACATCCACCGCTGACCATGTTAAATACCCCTTCTTCCACCCCACAAAATCCTCCACCCCCTCCCTCCCTCCCTCCCTCCCCACAATTTACATATCTCAGAAGAGACATGCAGAGAACTGAAGAGAAGAAAGTTCCAAGTTACGATATATATAATGGTCAATGCAGAAATAGGTCGAGTAATTTGTAAGTAGAAATTTCCGTTGAACTCTTATATTCAGGCTGCACGCTTCTTTACTTTTGGTGCTTTTGAATTCTGTTTCAGAAATGTGTTTTTCTCAGACAATAAACCAGACAACATATATATCTGCACAACAATAATTCTATAAATTCTTCATTCCATTAAGTATGGAATACATACATCAAGATCTAAAACACCATGAAAACTTATTTACATAGTACTTTGCACACCTAAAGTGCAGTAAATAGGAGCCAATGCAACTGGTTGGTCCTCCTTTACTGTCTTCTTTTTTTTCCTTCTCTTTTCGATCTCTCTAAAGGGTATAGTTGGCGAGGTGCCATTGTATAATTACACTCCGAATCACTATAAAGGATTGTAGTATAGGGTCTGTACAATCAGCTTATCTAGCCAAAAAACTTTTGGGAACAACGGAAAGCCATATCCGAGTTCCATGAAAAAGACAAACAAAAGAATGACACACAAAAACAATGCAAACCGAAACCAATGTGAGTATTAGGTCGAAAACTCTCAGAAGGATGTAGATCACAGCAGTCAATCTTCACAAAAGGAAAAATACCGGAATGCTCCTTAGCACCCTAGATTGCAAAGCAGATCTTCGTAAGCCTATTTTTAAAAAACTCAGGTCGAGATGGCTGCAATCCGAGGACAAAGAACTCTAAAAGATTAATCAAAAAGCTCTACATATGTTGACAACTCCTGATGAGTAGTAGTGATTCTGAATTCTGCAGAATATTGTATGTAAGATTAATAAGTGAGACTGGTCAGAGACAGTGGAGGAGGGACCTTTTGCAAGGTGGAGCTTGAGAAGGATTGGTGCTTGGACTTGGGAATGGTAACTCCATCCCAAATGTTTTCATTAAGAAGTGCTTCTCCTGAACAAAGCATAAAAATAAGACGTGTCAGTCGTCAATAACATATTCTATCTAATGACATGTTTAGTAAGATGAATTAAACAGAATTAGATAGTATCAAATAGGAAATAAGAAGTTAAAATATTGTTTATTATACTGTCCAATACGATCCGATACTACATATCAAACATGCAATAAATATTTATCAAGTAGAAGGAAAGATTTGATGATGAAAAACACATTCGAACATAGTAACTTCCACCAGTGGCCAGTTTAAGGATCTTATAACATATAAATGACTAATTAAAGTTTGCATAATACAGGATACATCAGAACTTCACAAAAGTATTTCATTGATGTGGTGATTTCTAGATGTTCATGAGTTCTTTTTCTATCCTGGAAAAACAGCCTTAAGTGTAACTTACTAGCAAAAAAGAAAGAACCTATCGCGGGATAAAAGAAAACTGCACATGTGAAGTTGCATCTTGATGTTTTTCTAATTGAGAATTTTCTGAAAAATGAAATCAAAAGTTTCAATACAAATTTGAGTAACTGGGGAATGCTGAGTAGGAATCAAGTCAAGAAACTGAACAATAAAAAGAGTGGATAAATGGTTTAAGGACTTCTCTTCTTTCCAGTCAAACATAGCCCATATGTGCATTTCAGTTTGTTTTCAAGAGCAAGGTCTTAAGTTATAGCTCAAGCTTCAAATGCCAATGCTGATAGATAATGGAATCATTCATTTCTTTAAATTAATTGTTCAGCATGCCTCCTCACATGTATGTGCACAATTTTCATAAATGAGCAGCGGCGTAGAGGAGACTACTCATTGCCTCCTCAGTTAGCCAGACTGTTATTCTATTAAATTCCCCAGAAAAATTTTCAGCTGCTGACTGACAAGTGACAACACATTTAAGAGTGCTACTCAGATTGGTGAGAAGGAAAGAAAGAAACAATCGCTCTTTTGCCTTTTTCTACAACATACAGGGAGACAAGTGGGTTAATGGAAATCCACCACACAGTAGTTTGGCCTTTCAGGTAAATCATTGCAACTGTTATGGTGGTGGATCTGATAGTCCAAAGTATAATTAGCAAGAAAGTAAGATGAGCTATGAACAATTCTGAGTAAGTTTCAAGTAACCACAGATTTAACTTTAGATTAGATATGGAGCAAAGCTATATCAAAATTCAAAAATCATATACAATCAAGGAACAAAGACTTTAAAAAATGCCACTGCCACCACAACTATTGGCTCGACATTCTGCAGATTAGATGTTTTTTGACGGATCCATAATCAGATGAAACCTCCTATCGCTTACCTTGATAATATTACTGAAGAATTTTATAAATTATGTTGCAAATGCTAAAACTTGTGCACTGTGGCTTACTACGAAATAAATCATAAAGCTTAGGTTTCTTACACTTTCTGAAAATTTCGGGCTGGGAATTGCCGCTGCCAATGACCTGAATAGTGGAGTCACTTGAAGAGGGGAACTGAATTCTGCATTTAAATATTCACCCACAACTCCATTGTTATCTTTCATTTCATCTGTTGATAACAAGTCGTTCTCTGCTATAAAAAAATTTTAAATAAAAAAGAAATTTCATCAGGCATTAGCTTAAAATAACAATTCACGATTTTCTCAAATAATGAGCCTTACTATTATATATTGGTAAATGTTATACCTTCATTTGCGACTGCATTACATATTCTGTTTTCCTCAGCAAGACTCGGTTGATCACCCAACCTATTTGATTGTAACTCGAGCCCAGTTTCCAGACGAAATGTACATAGTTCAGCTTGACATTCTTCGAGATTTTCACCTGGAGCATGACATAGCATACTTGATCCAGTACTATATTCTGAGCTGGCAGGGGACTCATCATACAAATCAGGTTGCCTGTACAAGTGTCAATTAGATATTCCAGACTGGAATGACCGAATGATGATCTCACACTAATTTCAGTTTGCCTAGTTAATTTATTTACCTCCAAGATGGCTTCCTGCCTTCATTCTTAATCAAATCCACCATCAACTCTTTGAAATTCTCTAACTGCAAATCGGCATCAGAAATTCTATATGCCAGCAGATCACTATCTTTATTTTGCTTCAGAAAATGTTGCAAAACCTGGACAATGTTTAAGTAGTTAATGCTTTGATAAAACAATTTTCAATATATGTTGAGTTACGAAACTGTTGTGTTGCCATTGGGGATGGGAATGTTATTTTAGAAATCAATATGATGTCAATTTTATTCCTGCAGAAGTGTCGACGGTAGGCTGAACATGGAAATGAGAGTCCGTCCTAACACTCCAAACTTGTAAAGCTTTGCTCTTTTGACTATTTTGCATTTCTATTTGGAGATTGTAATGAAATTTGGACGATCTCGATTATCCAATCCTTTAACCTCAAAATGAGCAATAAAAAAATATTTTGGTTTTCTCATGATCAATTTGATAGAACGGCTGATATGGAAACAATTTGACATGTTGCAAAACAACATCAAAATATTTCTTCTTACGTTCCAGGCATTTTCAAGACTCTGATCCGTGTTCTCTGAATTAACTTTGATTGCAAGTGAGCTGAGCAACTCCGCTTGCTGCATCAATGCAAGTATCCTTGGATCGTCCTTCTTAAGAAAAGTTCCTTGAATTTTGTCATTTCCAGCTGCATAAGGATATCCAGAATGATATACATTATTTTCAAATTTAAACTTGAAGTGCACTGAAAATATGTGCTGATCGCATAACAAATAACGCCCTGTTTACCCATCCACTTCACTCTATATGGCTTAAGTGCCGAACTGGCAACAATATAAAAGAGTTTATACTACGAAAAATTAATACCAAACTCACATCCATTAATTGATGCCTCGTTTACGTGGTCGACATCCAAGTGAGTCGGCAATTCACCCTCATTACCACGGAAGTTTTGTGCCAGTGCTGCAAAAGGATGCCTAAATAGATAGTTTGTATCTAATTTTTCTCCTTGGTGGCAACTATCAGTAGGATTTGAGACGTAGGACCTAGTAAATAAAAAAAATTGAATGTTATAACTTCGATTTCAGTAACATTTTTGAAAAGTAAGCATGTTAGATTAATATACCTCATCTTTTTAAGAGGTGCAGCAATTTCAGATGCATCCTCTGTATTCAGCCCATTTGGAAAAATAACCCTTTTGTTGTTGAGGTTGATGTAGGAAGCTTTGTTTTCTTTTGCTAAAGCTTCATGCTTTGCTCTCTTTTTACACAAAGTCGTGAACCGATTCTTCACAGCATTATCAGTTCTGTACAAGAAGAGAAAATATATAGGATGTATACATTATAAAAACTATTTTTTCACAGCATCCAACAAAATACTTAAGGAAATTATCGATTTATGTAATTACCTGCCTGAAACCACCTTTGCAATCGCAGTCCATCTGTTGCCGAATATCTTCTGAGCCTGCAAACCACTTCAGGGGTCAGATCATAACCCAGATTAATGTGGCCACTAAATTCTCATGGACTTCTACAGCTTAGAAAAAAATTGGGAGAAGTTTCTTATCCTTTACGACGACACCATCTTTATCAAGAATGTTTTAACGACAAAGCCACAAATAAAGATAACCAAATCAAAGATAAATGAAAAGGTGACGCAATAAACAAACAATAACTTCAAAACAACTTCAGTGCATTTCGGTAAACAGTATTGGATAGGACTAAACAATAAAATGAAAAAAAACTTTTGCTTATTTTCTTTCATAATACTATACAATTCTCCTTAACAAACATGCTATCGATGGCTGCACAAAGAAGGTTACTAAGCATTGAGACAAAATAAACATCGATTGGATTCTATGATATACCTCACATAGGAGCAAGTCTTCCTCAGGTGACCAACCTCCTTTCTTGAAATCCGAATTCAAATAAGTGAACCATCTAAATAACAGTGCAATCACAGTCAAATAAGAAAAAAGGCAAATAAATGCAGCGATGAAAAGAATCAGTAGAAAAAACAGAGGTCAGTGCCTAAAATCCATCATATTTACATCAACTGACCTTCTTCTACATTGCCTAGTTGTTTTATCCTTGAATTTGGAAGCTATAATTGCCCAACTGCACACATGTAGCAAAAACAAAAAAAAATAATCAACATCATCAATCCAAAGACAAAATAAAATATATTTTTTTATAAACAAGTATAATATTACACCAAATAAAAACAGAGCAATCAAAATTTTACTTTTCAGTGCCATGAACCCTAATCTGCTCTCTCAAAATATCATCCTCCTGCAAGTCAAATTAACCAAGAACATAATAATTTAAAAAGAAGAACTAGATGAATGTCATCTCTAAATAAATGATAAAAAAAATACCTCTTGAGACCAAGAAACAATATGTCTCTCCTTCTGCTTTGGAACGTCACCATTATTCTCATTACCATTACCATCAGTATTATTACTGTTTATCTTCTTCTTCATATTCTGCATGATTTGTTTATTTCTCTCCTCTCTTGCATGTGAATCTTTTTTGAGTGGGTGATATATAAAAAAAAAAAAGACCCTCAAAAGATCACCTATTTTGCCCCTTTTCTCTTTACAGAAACTTGAAAACGGAACTGCATCGATAAAAACTATACTGTTGAGCTTTTACCCACCCCTTGAAACAAAATTTTGCCTAGGATTCGACCCTTTTTCTCCTCCCTTTGTCCTTCACTTTCTGAAGAAAAAGAAAATACATTCTTCTATTTCAAGATTTTTATAAACAAAATNTATACCTTAATACCTGCCTCGAGATTTGAAAAAAAAAAAAAAAAGAGTATAGAACTAGCAATCCAAGTATATGTGCATCAATTTAAAAAAATAATAATAATAAAACGGAATCAATTGGTTCAAAAGATGATGAGGGTTGCTTTCTTGCTGTCTAAAAGTTAGAAACTTTCTCTCTCTAGGAAAATGGAAAATGTAGATTTTTAAAAATAATCTACGGATTGTTGTTGCTTTTGAGCGCGGGTGTGGAGGCCTCAGTTTGAAACTGATAATGAAAAACGCTGAAATCCACGAGATGATATTAATGATAGAAACCCCACACCCCACGCTCACCCTCACTATGTGTATTCTTTATAATTGTGTGAATCGACTGTAAATTTGGATGGAAAAAGCAAAGAGGGAAACTAATAAAGTGAAAAATGAGTCATTTTTTCCAAGATGAATCGACCATCAAAAATACAATTTTTGCTCATCATCCATTTGATGAATTACACATTAAACTCATTATCAAGTTTAAAAATCGAGAGTGATCGTTTAGAGTTAATATCACTATCCAATATACTTCTTATAAATGAATTCAATGTGAATTGATTAAGCTATGTTTGTTTCAGATTAAAATCAGATTTTAATCTAAGTTTAAGTCTAAGTCAAATAATCAATATTAACTACATCTTTTATGGGATCCACGACTTTTCAACCACACATTTCAAAAACTTATATCACAATCTACTAAAAATCTAATTTTAATCCCACCAAATGCCCACTTAGCAATTTCACTAGTTTCCCATGAACTTTGTACTTATGTTATCTTGGTCACTGAACATTAATTTGTTTCAGATGCGTGATTGAACTTTACAAAATATTTTTTTCAAACCTCTGACTCACATTGATGTTGGGTTTTTTTAACTGAACATTATATGTGTCTATGTGACAAGTGGTATGATTTAATTGAAAATCCTAACGGTTTGACGACTTAACACACAAATAAGTAGAACTTTCAGTGAAGAAATGGATATTAAATTGAATGATTTGAATGAAATATTTGTAAGTTCAATTTGAAATAAATTAAAGTTTAATGACAAAAGTGAAACTGAGTACCAAGTTAAGTGACCATGAGTAAAATTAACCCATAATTGAATGTATACACATGAATACAAAAGAAGGAAGAAATGTGCCAGCTTGGTTCTGACCATTCACTAGTCTCTTGTGGGACATAAATATGTGAATTCTTGTTTTAAAATTGAAAATATTAATTTATTCCTTTATACCACTAATTGTGGTGTCTTAGGTGAGTTAATTAAGCAAAATAGAGGTTGATATGCATGAAATTGATTGTTCTAGACAAGGGAGAAGAAGGAAATTATGGAGATAAATGTGTATTTATTGATTTCCTAATGTGGTTGTGCATTTAAAATTTGAGAATTTGGATCTTTATTAACATGATTAAGTTTTCAAATATATATATATAGATAGTGAATTTTAGAAAAATCCAGATGTCCCGAATTCAAAATTTTGAACTATATTATAATAGCTTGACAATTATCACTTGTGACTTTGTGATTTGAGCACGTTAGATTATCGAGTCAAAGTCCAACAAATACCTCCACCTAAAAAAAAAAAAAGGTCAAAACTAAGCCCAAATTGTTGAGTTTTGTGTTAAAAAAACATGGTCGGTCGGTCGGTCACCATAAATTGTTAAGCTTGTAGGTCACGAACAACAAATTGAAGTTTATGTTAAGAATGTAGTGGAAGACATGAGGTCAAATACAAGAGCCAAAACCAATTACATTGAGAAATCTGCATAACTACACAATTAGAATGGTTGAAACATTCAACAATGTCCGCAAAGAGTGCGTATTACACTCGAGGGAAGTACAAGTTACTTATATATCTCAATACATGACAATTCAATTTATCATACTCTCATCATATCCTCGAGGCCACAACTAAAAAAACTAAATGACTATAATCTCTCTCTTATAAAAGCTGATATCTTCTACTCCAAATACTCAACTATTCACTCATTTTCTAAAACTATGCTAGTTCGACTAGATTTAAAGTAACTAATATAAGTACCAGAGTATATTCGATTATATTTGAAAATCAAGTTCTCATACTGTGTTATTTTATCGGGTTTCGCGAGTTTCAAGCTCTCTCAAATTTCCAATTCACAACACTAATCAAGAATGAGCAAGACGACCAAGATTGTTCATATGTAATGTAATGCTCAACTTTTGGCTAGGAAGTTTAATATTTTTGCTCTATTTGAAACCCAAGCCTTAGCATAATCAAGTAATTCTCGTTCTAATAAAACTTAACCTAAATTTATTTACAAAGAAACCAAATAATTATAAGTAAAAGTTGAGCTTTATTTGTAAAAAATCAACCTGCAGTGTAACTTATTGAAAAATATCTTTTTGTTAAAGTCAACATTTCTGTCTACCGCGTTCTTTCGAAAAGTAAAGAAGATTATCCGGGACTCAAGGATGATTATCTTACTAAATTCAGTAATTATGCTTAGTATAAGACAATTCATTTGTTCGTTTGACAAATGTAAAAAAGTTGTTTTCTTTTGTTTTTGTTTTTTTTTTTTTATAGTCTAGGTTCCAATGAATTTTTAAAATGTACTTTGATTACTAACGAATGTGCCTTATACTGCTTATCGTGGCTTAGAAAGCGTCACCTTTTATTTCAATTAATATTAGTTAAATTCTTATTAATTTATTAAAAACGAACATATAACTATAGAACGTAAAACGTAACCTTCAAGAAACGAGGATTCTCGGAGGGATACTACACGTCGAAAATGGACCAACCCCCTAAAGCGAAATAAACATTAAGTTCATTTGGTGTTTGTTAGTTGAACCGATCAATTTTCTGAAAAGACAAAAATTTTAGCAAAATATTCTAATATCCTTCTTCGAGGAGAAATTACGAGAATTAGTGAGAAAAAAGGTTTTAAAAAAATGTGATTGTCCAACAAAAAACAAAAATAATTTTTGAATATATTCTAATTCAATGACAATATACAAGAAACAAAACTTCAATCTCATCGCATGAAGAAGATGCCACTAAGACTAATTTTTGTCACATTCTATCCATAACAAATTTTTTTCAATAAAGTGAACCTAACCCTAATATTGTGTCCCCATCTTAGCAAAATGCACGCAATCTCAATTGATTTGAAACTAGAAATTAACAAATTTGTGGGGAAGCCATAGCCGGCCATTAAGGTATAAAATTCAATGAGTCAAATGATGAAAGCCGGGGTTCCTATACTTCACATTAGACAATTCCAAACCAAAGAAGGCCCTCCACTAAATAAAAATAGTATTCATTGAAAGGGAATCTTTCTTCTTTTTTTTGAATTATCATAAAAATTATAATTTACATCTTTAATAAAACAAAACGACTATCAAGACTCTAAAGAAGTCAATGACCTTTAAATTCTCGGTTTAGTTTGAAATAACGTTTAAATTTTAAGAATGGTATTTTAACCCCCGCGTTATCTAATTAAAATAAATACTACGATTGATAAGTAATATTTCATTAGATTCTGCTAATGGTTCGACTTTGATGATCGAGTAATATTTCATCTTCCCCTACGTGGTACGTGACACCACTCGGAGTAGACACGTGGAAGCCACATGGGTGTATATGTTGTCTTGTCCATCTTTTTTTTTTTTTTTAATGAATTGGCATAATGTGCAAAAGAAAAATTTGCAATGGCAGTCTCATAAGTCTCTATCTCGATAGCGAAATGTCCCGCCAAAAGTGACTGTTATTTGATCCAAAATTTATGTTGTTCGTCTTATCCTAGTAGGTTTTGTCTATTATTGATTAAGCGTGCCACTTTCGTTTGACGTTAAACAATGTATCAAACTACTAGAGTCGTATTTTGTTGTGTCGGGTCGAAGACTCTTCTTTGAATATTGATAGACTTTCTTCCATTTAATATGTTTGACTAGACATGATTGAACAAAATAATGATAAAACAACTAGGTACCTCGTCTTTCTTCTAGAATTTAGTCTCGTGTAATATCCGATGGTTACGTTTGGTACATCATATTAGACCATATAAAGAATTTATTGTGAAATTAAAATGAAAAATAGTTGGTAAATGGTATTATGATGGGTTACGATAAATAATATTTTTTTATACTATCTAATACGATTTACCAAACATAATCGAAATGTACTTGGCATGGGATGCACAACGTACTAAAGTGCTTTTTAAAGAGGGAATCTAAGACAACACACAAAAGGGAAATGTGTAAGAAAATGGTGGAGAGTGGTGGAGGAAGTGTGAGGTCGGTGGTGATTTGTCCCACAAAAACCAGCCTTCAAAATAAGAATGAGAATAGAACCCACAAAAAGATCAATTTATCAGGGAACCCTATGCAAAAAGCTTGTTATATTCTTCCCTTATTCTCTTACAAGAAAGAAAAAAAAAAACTGTACACACTGCTCCTTTCATTGTGTCACACTAAATGCCATTTTTTTTTTCCACCAAAAGGAAAATTTATATTTCTTGATTGATCATGAAATAATAGTCAGCAGTCTTCATATCCAACAATTTGTAAGTATTCGTGGTTTGTTTGAACGATAAAGACGAAGAAAAACAAGTTAGATTAACCATATTCCGTACATTTAGTGCCCGTAAAGGATTGGTTTATGGGTTTCTAAAGATGCTCATTCTTAGGTCTTATATTTAGTCCAAGATGCTCGATTATATTCAAACCATTGATCATTAAGCTTAGCCGAATGACGTAATCATGAGTTGAACACCGTTATGCTTAGGTAGTTTGTGGTAAACAAGAAACATAATTGATGAAATTTAGTACTTTCATGTTTTTTCTTGGATACTTGTATCTCTACTTGCTACAATATTGTCCCTATTGCTCAGTAATTATGGACTAAAGAGAGAAAAATAATGGAGTGGGATATGGGGAGAAAAGCGTGGGTGTGAAAAATGCATCATGAAAATCTGCATATTGATTTGATATATAAGAATGATAAATCACTTTTTTTCCCAGGAGCCTCTGAAATTGGCCAAATGCATCATATGAACTTCAAATATGGTGGGGCAAAGTAGAAATAGCTAACCTTTTTCCTGCAAATACTGGAAAAATAATATAATGGGAATGGCCTAGACATAGCTCTAATTAATGTCACTCCCCCACCTCAAAGAAAAAATAATTAATTTTTCTGATTTTTTCCCCGTCTCATCATTATCCAATTTCTCCAACATAATATGAGATATTTTCGGATCATAAACTTCATCTTAATACTTTATCGTTATATAATGTCTTCTTGTAATAAAGTTGCTATATGAACATTGTCGATGAAAAACTTTCGGTTTTAGAAATTTGAATTTATAGAATGTTAAATATGTCGCAGTCGACAAAAGTGTACATGATTAAGAAAGAGAAAAAAAAAAAGTTCAATTTTGTGTGTTATTCAAGATCCTTATCTTGTTCAACGTACTAAACGTGCATAAAAGCCAATGAAAGTGCAAGTTTTGGCATGGTACAGATTCTAATGAATTAGCCTCAATCGTTGGGAGTTGAGTATCAATCTCCAACAAGTTTTCACATACCCTTAAACCTCTTCCTCCATCTTCGGCAAGTAGTCACCTTGTAGTACGAGGGTCGGTGTCCTCTGTGGGTGACCAGCCGCATTGCACTCTTACAACATATTAAGAAAAAAAAATCACTCTTGCTTTCAGTATTAAAAATAGTATTATGCAATATTTCGTACTAAATATATCGCTTAATGCAGTGCATTACACTATAGTATATTCTTTGAAACGTGGAAGTCCAATTAGATTAGCATAAGGTACATCATCATTATGTGTAGGAAAGTAGAGTATAAGTGGAGCTTGGAGAGGCCCAAGTTCCCAAAGAGATTGATGGTGAGGGTTGGGTCTCTCTATTCATACAATTATTTCTTTTTATTTGTAAACTAGCCATCATTTCTATTAGAGCGTTCATTCCACCGATAAAAATATTCCAAGTGTTCATGATCTCCTTAATAAATTATATTTGATAATTAATCATTCATTAAGCGGTACTAAGTATTCAATGAGATTATGATAAACACTACTTTTAATTTAATCTAGTCTTTGAGTACTTGACGAGTTTAAGTAATAATTAGTTCTGTAACTATTTCTTTTTCTTTTTTTTTAAAAAATAAATAAGAAAATTGAAATTTTATTTTTAATTTGCCGTCCAAGAGGTTTAGACGGCAGTGGCCAGACTAATCCTTTGTTTTTTTGT
>CAIGRT010043186.1:10437-23490 GCA_903798405.1 Fraxinus platypoda | reverse complement strand
TGCCGTCCCATCTCAGGTCTCGAGGTAGGGCGGGGCGGAGATGGTCCGCCCCGTGAAGAATTAAAAAAAATTGTTTTGGACATTTTTTGTTTCGAGTGCTTGCTTTGGATATTGATGTAGTTAGTTTGAGTATTATTTGTTTTGGATTTTAAAATTTTGAATTTGTATTTTAATTGGAAATTAAAAAAAAATGGAGCAGGAAACGGGGCAAGCACGCGCCCCTCACCCGCCCCCCGCCCCGTTGCCATCTCTATTCAAAACTCATTTTCAACCATACATTTTTCAATAAAATAATATTTTTCATCATATCAATAAATTTTCCTTTCTTTTTAATCACATATTTCTCATCATATCACAATTTAAAATACATTTCTTCATCAATAATATCAATTAAACACACCTTAATATTTACTTGTTCAGCGTGAATACTCGAAGTAAATATAACTAAAATATAAATATGAAGTTTATATTACTCCATTATTTTTATCTTAATAATCAGAAAGCAACAAATATAAGGACTTGCATAATTGCATTGTATCCCGTTAATTTTATTTATTTTTTGAAGCATTTTTACTTTTAAGAAATTAATAGAATATGCAGATTAGGACAACCACTCTGCACATGTATAATTCCATTGTATCATCAACTTGTATTGGAAAATATTTGCCTATATGAAAGGGACAAAATGAAAATTGGAATTGGAGAAGTAATTGATGGGAATATTTGGACGTGGTTGATAGGAATATTTGGACGTGGCCGGTGCCGGTGCCACTCTTCTATCTATCCAAAAAGAAGTAAAAAAGGGACTTGTTTTTTTGATAAACAACTCGTTGACTATAAGGAAATTAATCTTTCATGATATATTTTGATTTATAATTTATAAGGAAAATAAAGTAAAATGGAATTAGAGAGGAAGATACAAGATAAAAAGAAAACGAGGTTACGTTTTCAAGAACGTGACATGAAGAAAGCAGATTCTTAGTACAAGATAATAACTTTGTTTTTTCATCGTTATATTTAGCATATTGCAAGATGGTCATTTCTGTTTCTATTTCACAATATGTGACTTGGACTTTCTACCAAATATACGTATTATGAAATGCTAATCTATTGATTTTTTTATCGGAATTATTCCCTTGAGATATAAGACTACTTGTGTAACTTCTTTCGTTGTTCAATTCAAAACTTTCTAAAGAGTCTCGTGGACATCGAAAGTCGTTGTAAGAAATGTTAGGACTTTGAAATTGTCAACTCATTGAAACATAAATTCGAAAACAGCACGTCAATTTTATATTAATACAACTATTGTTTGTTTGTTCAAAAGATAAGGGTTATAATACAAGCTAATGTCATTATCAAGTCCATTTAGCCTAAGAGAGATGCCCCCAGCTCCTAAAAAAACTGCACTGTAGGCTTTAATCTGTAATTTGATGCTACTTTGGAACCATGAAATCTGCTGCAAGAAGATCCACCAAAGCCATGTAGATCAAAAGTCCGGCCGAGGTCACATTAAGTAAACCTACGATAATCGAAGCACGCGGGCTGTTTTCTTTATAAGCGCTTGATAGTGCTATACCTAGAGCAATTCCAAATGGGGTCATTACTGCGAAAAAGAAGAGTAATGCTACATGAATATCTTGGATGACCCTTTGGTTGACCGAACACACACACATGGGAGGTCAGCATTATTTAATTCACGCGGGACCCACGGTGCAATGTGAGAGTCGGTCAACCGAGGTGGCACCAAATTCGGACAAAGTGGCTTTACTCGAAAAAGAATGCCATTGCAGCCTTCTTCACAAACTTGTACTCGGCCTACAAATTCAAAGAACGTCAACATCAGGTGCAATTTTTTTATAACGGGGGATGACTACCCACGAAGTCATGATCTTCGCTCGTCCAATACCTTGTGAAATCACCCCATTTAAAATCTTGAACAAATAAATTAGATAGAGATATTAACAATTAGATAGAGAATACAACCACCAAGTCCCATTCCTTCAAACATTTGATGGAAGCAAAGAGCAGCTAGAAGTTCTTTGATTGTGCAAGTATTGTTGGAGGCTCCAAGAGAAAGCCCGATCACGATGGAATGAACAACTATTCCCAGCTCCAAAACCTGTCAATGAATCATGTGAGTTATATCCTATATAGTTCGTATGTGCGTTTGTTAGTGTGTGAATGTTTTATGCTTCGCAGTCGAGCTTACTTAACACGAAACTTAGTTAAAAGTTTAATAACTTCACACTATTTTTACCCTAAAATGAGTTAGCAGGCTAATGTCATTAGAATTTGTATCTTACTGCAATTAATTTTGGATATATAACAAATATAGTATATTTTACGAACATATCTCCAATCAAGTAGAAGAAAACCACAGAGAGTTAGATTGGTATACAGTGAAGGATCTGTGCAAAACTGTTTCTTGATTGATACTCGGCTCCTTCTTTGCATGTGACTCGATCTCACTTGCAGTTGCTCCAATAGATCACTAAGTAACAAAATCCATTTAATTTAATTGTGAGGTTCCAATAAATTGTCCAGTTGACTATGGATAGTAATAGGACAGATATTAATCTTGTTCTCATCTGTTGTCTTGTTTTTATTTGGAAGGGAAAGGGTATGGCGTAGTCCGCTTGTTAACATTGCGTGGACCCTCTCATCCACACATAAACTCATATATTAAAAAAACATTGATATTTATGTAGATTTAATTTTTCCTCTTATTCTTCTTATTTCTTATTTTCAGTATATATGTGCAGTCCTTGTTTGTATCCATTCATTTATTTATTTCTTATTTTTTTGTTATCCTTATAAGACGCGTGTTAGGGTGTGTTTGATTCCATAGAAAATGGTATTTTTCTCCCAAATTTCAACTTTTTGAATGTTCGATTGTTATTTTTTCCATGAAAATTATTTTCAACTTTTGAAAATATATCTAGTTTTCCTTTGATGGGAGGTACGTTTTTGTTTTCCTCAAAATAAAGAAAACATTTTTTTCTAAGAGACATTTTTCTTGTCAATCAAATACATCCTTATTGGACTCTGCAGACAGGATAAATTTAATGTTTATTTTTATTGTATGTGTGTTAATTTTGTCATCGGTTGAAACATCGCCTAGAGTCCTTAATGGGGAAAAAAAAAAACATAAACCCTAGAGTAGCTCATGTGTGTATATTCACTAATTCAAATTAAGCTCGGTGATGATTAAAATCAGATTTTTAGTAGATTTTGATAAAAGTTAATGAAATATGTGATTGAAAAGTTGTGGATCTCAAAAAATATGTGATTAAAATTAGTTGTTAACTTTAACTTAGATTAAAATCTGGATTTTAATTTATACCAAACATAGGCTAAGTAATTAATAAAATATAACCATAGCAATGACACGGTAACGAAGAAGTTATGAGCAATCGGCTCCAATTCTAGATCCATGTTGATGGCCGCCGTGAAAATGAGAATTACTAGAATTTACCACAGCCATCGATTCTTCATCTTCAAGTACATGATCAGATTCCGAAAGTTTTCCATTTCCTTCTGTCTTCTTGGAGTACGCACTAGTAGCCATTAAGTTAAGTCCAACATTAATGTCAGTATAGCCGACAGGAAGGCGATAAAACCAGCGAAAGGGAACATGTGCCATGGATTTTCCTTCAAGCAACTCGAAGATAACATGTCGAATTGTTGGGATTGTTTTCACCCAATTGTCACACAAACACAAAAATACGCCCAAGAACACACACTGCAGAAATGAAAATAACAGAGGAGATTGTTCACCCAGTTCGATCAAGCCTAATCTGGGGGCTCAGAGGTAAATCGAATCCATCACTATGCAAGAACTTTCAAGAAAGAATGATACAAGTCTGTACAATCAAGACTCGGAAAAGGACCACTTCTAAATGATCATCGATCCACAAACGGATATCCCAAATCAGCCTAGTCTATACAAAATCAGGAACTTCACAGCCTATGAACAAGTGCTGATTTACCAAATATAACCTAAAACACTGTACACAACCACTATAAACCCTCAATAATCAAGGCTCAGACCAGACCCAACAATACAAACCAGCAAACTAATTACAAACCAAGAATTGAATGGAAACCCTCGAAGAAACCTCACGGAGAGAACAGAAATGAGAACCATATGAAAGGCAATGAAAAAAGTAACGGTATAGTAGTCATAGGAGGTTTATATTCATTAAACCTTAGCCTTAGATCAAATCCAACGGTCCAGGTAAGTCTCAACAAAAGCATATCTGAGTGGTGTCAAATAGGCTAATAAAATCATGCAAGGTGGACTGACCAAGCAAAAACGCACTTTCACTTATGAAAACGGGTTTTAAGAACCATAACCCACACGAATGAATCTGGCAAGACGTGCATGAACCCGGTTGTAAGAATTATTCCTGCAGCAAAAGCTTTAACGATTACAAAGAGGCTTCGATCCGGACTCAGGGCCAGTATTGAACGCGTTACAAGAGGTAAACTGAACAAAGTAAAGTAAAACTAATTTGTAGAAAAATTATTCATTAATTCTCAGAAAGAAAATGCAAGAAGATCTCCATCTTAAATAGATGAAGAAGAAAGAGGCAACACACAAAATGAAATAACAGAAAGGGAAACAGAAAACGTGATCACTAAACACGCCTAAAACGCCTGGGCCTGGGCTGCCACTTTATTTGCTTGGGCTGGTTGATAATGGGCTGAACATGGACTGATATTCTTCATCCCCCCCTCAAGGTGGAGGTTGGTGCAAGTCACCCAACCCCAACTTGGAAAGAAGGGGAGAAAAATGAGGTGCTGCAAGAGCTTTGGTAAAGATGTCTGCAAGCTGTGCATGGGAAGGAATGTACTGTGGAAGAATGAATCCAGATTTGTATAAATTTCGAACTAAATGACAATCAATCTCCAAATGTTTTGTGCGTTCATGGAAAATCGGATTCGCAGTGATATGCAAAGAAGCTTTATTATCACACCACAAAGAGATAAGAAGTGTCAAAGGGATGTGGAGATCACGCAGAATATATGTAATCCACTGCAATTCACAAACTGTACTGCCCATGCTCCGGTATTCTGCCTCAGCCGAAGAGCGCGAGACGGTGGTTTGCTTCTTGGTTTTCCATAAGATAAGAGCTGAGCTTAAGAAAACACAATATCCCGTGAGGGATTTCCTAGTATCTGGGCAAGATGCCCCGTCAGAATCTGAGTAAGCCTGGAGAGGGAAAGAACACTGTGTAGGGAAGAAAAGTCCCTTCGAAGGGCAGCCCTTCAGATATCGGAGTAGATGTAAAGCCGTATCCCAGTGTGATTCACAAGGTGCGTGGACGAATTGACTAAGCTGCTGCACACCATAAGTAATATCTGGTCGTGTCAAATTCAAGTATAAGAGGCGACCAATCAACCGCCTATAACGTTCCGGTTCAGAAAATAAAGAACCTGTCTGGTGAACCAATTTGGTGCCTTTTGGAATTGGCACCTGGGTGGGCTTAGCTCCCATTAAGCCTGCATCATGAATTAAATCAAGGATGTACTTCCTCTGATTGACATACATTCCTTCAATGCTGCGAGCAATTTCGAGGCCTAAGAAGTACTTGGCATATCCCATATCCTTAATAGTAAAGGCTGTATCCAAGTATTGCTTGACAGCAATAATATCATCTTCATGCGAGCCAGTAATCAGAACATCGTCAACATAAACCAAGAGGATAAGTATCCTCTGTGAACTGTGTTTAACAAACAGGCAGTGATCATGTTCAGATTGATGAAAGCCAAAACTGTGAAGCTTCGAATTCAGCTCAGCATTCCATTGCCTAGACGCCTGTTTCGACCCATAAAGACTACGCTTCAATCGGCAAACCTAACTTGGTAGTGCCTTAAGAAAGCCATCTGGTGGTAACATATAAACCTCCTCATCCAAGAATCCATGGAGGACAGCGTTATTAACGTCCAGCTGGTGTAAAGGCCAACCCTTAGCTGCCACGACAGTAAGGAGAATCTGCACAGTGACCAGTTTTGCCACTGGTGAAAAACTATCAAAGTAGTCTACCCCTTGTAATTGGTGATAACCTTTGGCAACAAGGCGTGCCTTTAGCCTGTCAACTGTACCATCCGGATGTAGTTTAACCTTGTAAACCCATCGTGAGCCAATTGCTTGTTTTCCAAGTGGAAGAGAGGTCAATTCCCAAGTTTGGTTGCTCTCCAAGACATCAAGTTCTCTCTGCATTGCTTGGATCCTATCCTCATTCTGACTAGCTTGTTTATAAGAACTAGGTTCCTGGACAGTTGATAAAGTGGCTAGAAATGCAGCATATGAAGAACTAATGTGAGGCAAGATATGATAAGGAAAGGTAGGAGGGGTATACCCATTTGAACCTGATGGTGGTGTCCTGCAAAATGAAGTAAGACTAGCAATTGGCAAAACTTGAGCACTATTAACATTGGTAACAAAATCCTGCATCCAAGAAGGCGTAGATTTGACCCTGGTACTTTGTCTAAGGAGGGGAGTAGGTGAAGCTTGCGAAAGACTAGAAGGATTCGAGTCATCTGCAGACTGCGTGTCAAGGAAAGGAACAGGGATAAGAGGAATCGAATCAGAAGTAGTGGCTGGAGAATTAGCATCATTCAGTTGTGTAGTCATCTCTGGTAAAGCAGTGTCTGGCAGGGTATATGGTGTTGGTGATGAAATGTCATCAGAATCTGATTCCAGAGATAGAGGTAATGGAAGAGGTGAATCAACAGAAACATTACCCTTAAAAGGAAAAATGGATTCAAAAAATTTGACATCTCTGGATACTAGAATCTGTTTGGTGGAAATATTGTAAACCTTAAAGCCCTTTTGTCCAGGGTTAAGGCCAAGAAAGACACATTTATATCCCCTTTCCTCAAACTTATCCTTATGTGGTTTAGTATTTGCAGCGTAGCAAAGTGATCCAAAAGTTTTGAGTAGAGTATAATCAGGTTTCTTTCTATATAGCTTCTCAAAAGGAGTAAGCCATTTTAGAATCTTTGTGGGAAGTCTGTTGATAATAAAGGTTGCCATCAATATGGAATAGGGCCAGAATTTTTTTGGTAAACTAGACTGGAACATCAGAGATCTAGCAATCTGGAGCAAGTGTTTGTGTTTACGTTCAACAACTCCATTTTGTTGAGGAGTGTAAACGCAAGTTCTTTGGTGCAAGATCCCTGAATTTTTTAGCAAGGTTTGACACTCAGCACTAAGGAATTCTGTTCCATTATCAGTTCTCATGCACTTAACTCTCTTATCAAACTGAGTCTCTACCATTTTGAAGAAACAATCAAGTGTTTTAGTAACTTGTGTTTTGTGAAGAAGTAGGAAAGTCCAGGTTGCTCTACTGAAATCGTCCACTACGGTTAGGACATAAGGAGTGCCTGTCAGGGAAAATTGTCTATATGGTCCCCAAAGATCAACATGCACAATTTCAAAAATGGCATCAGTATGTATAGTACTAACAGGAAAAGGAGTTCTGGGTTGTTTAGCCTTATAACAAATCTCACAATGTTGTAAGATATCAGACCGTTTTGAGGAACATTTCAGAAAATCTAAGTATTACAAAGTGTGAAAGGATGTGTGCCCAAGTCTACTATGCCACTTAAGAAGAGAATCTATAGAAGACGAAACGAAATTTTTATTGATATCTGAAGTTTCGTTACAGGAAGAAAAAACATTCGAAATTTTGGACTCAACAATAGAATGATCAGAATTTCCTTTACTGGTAAACATAAAACTTGACTCATCTAGTAGATATAATTTTCCTATAAGCTTGCCAACAGCCAATAATCTTTCATTCTGCAGGTCCTGTAAAAGGCAGAAAGTAGGATAAAAAGTCAGTTTCAAATGTGCATTTTGGGTGAGTTTGGGTACTGATAGTAAATTAAATTTAAAACTGGGAATATATAATGAGTCTGTGAGACACAATTGTGAATTCAATTCCACATTTCCAATTTTATTGACCGGTTTAGTGGTTCCATCAGGTAGACAAACATGTATGGGTTGTGTTATGGTTCTAACTTTTGTCATCAATTTTATATCTGCACAAATATGATTACTAGCCCCTGTATCAATAATCCAAGTTCCAGGTTTCAAATAGTCTAGCTTAGCCAAAAGGGAATGATAGTAACTCATACCTGCATACTCTTTTATATGAGTAAAGTTCACCTTATTTTCCATATCAACTAATGCTTTCCCTCTTAAGGCTCTCTGAACTTCCTGTTTTACAATGTCTGCTATATTAGTTGATGCATCCATATCATTCTTCCGAATTCACTCATATGTTCTTTATAAAAGTCTAGTGGTGTCTCTGCCATGTTTGCTGAATATTTTCCATCAGTGAAACCTTTAGTCCTTTGTTCCTTTAGATCTCTATACCAATCCGGGTATCCATTGAGCTTGAAACAAGTATCCTTTGTATGACCATTCATGTTACAATGATCACAATGTGAATACTCCTTTTCAATAGCACCAAACCTTTTTGTGTTTCCTCTGGCTGAACCATAGTTTCCTCTACCAAAACGTCCCCGTCCAGATCCTCTAAAATGCCTCCATTATCTCTTCTATACTCAGTAGTTTTAATAAACATGGCTGAGTTATCATTTATTTCAGGAAAAATCACGTGCACTTCTCTTTGTTTTTCAACTCTAATCACCATTGAATAGGCCTTGTTGACTAAAGGTAGAGGATCCATTACAAGTATTTGATTCCTTACATGATCAAATGTATCATTTAATCCCATCAAAAATTGCATTAATCGATTGAAGGCTGTCAGATCCGACACCTCCTTAAATGCTGCACAAGTGCAAGCAGGAACAGGCATCAAGCATGCCAGTTCATCCCAAAGTTTCTTCAATTTAGTATAATATTTCTCAGCTGTCAATGTCCCTTGAGAAATACTCCCTATTTCCCTCTGCAACTGATATAATAGGGGTCCATTGCATTCCCCATACCTCTCCTTTAATTCTTCCCAGAGATCCTTCGCTGATGCTGTGTAAATAAAAGCCTCCACTATTTCCTTTGAAATCGAATTCAATAGCCATGATCTGACCATACAGTCTACTCGAACCCATTGTTCAAATTTACCAGAATCTTCAACTGGTTTACCACAACTTCCATTAATAAATCCCAATTTCAATTTTGCTCCCAATGCTATTTTAATAGATCTGCTCCAGCTAAGATAATTCTGACCTGTTAAATGAGATGTCACTAGCTGCATTCCTGGATGATCTGAGTTTTGTAAATCTAATGGATCTCCATTATCTCCATTAGAATATGCCTTCTCTATGATTCGTCTTTCTACAGCTTCATCATCTTCTGATTCAACCAAAGGTAATTCTTCAAGTGTCGCCATTTTATTTTAGTAAGGAGAACTTCTCAGAGCTTTGTACCATGCTCCGATACCATGAACAAAGTAAAAGTAAAACTAATTTGTAGAAAAATTATTCATTAATTCTCATAAAGAAAAGGCAAGGAGATCTCCATCTTAAATAGATGAAGAAGAAAGAGGCAACACACAAAACGAAATAACAGAAAGGGAAACAGAAAACGTGATCACTAAACACGCCTAAAACGCCTGGGCCTAGGCTGCCACTTTATTTGCTTGGGCTAGTTGATAATGGGCTGAACATGGACTGATATTCTTCATAAACACACGCCAATTATGCTCGTGAAAAGGATTGAAACGATAGCGATGATCTTTAAAGGGAGCGCTTTCGCCTTGTTGTTGCAGTTGTTATTTGATTATTCCTCGCACTCGTCTACTACCGACACCACTTGCGTCGAGAATGTTGAAATTAGGAAGAAGAAGAAGATGGAAATGAGCTTCGAAAGTTTAGAGGCCATTTCTTGACTGAGTACTTAATTGTAAGTTTATCTTCTAAAGAGCTTATATATATAAGGTTCAAATACTATATAATCATAGGCTGCAGCACTTGTATATTGGTGACAGTTTTTGATATTTGCAATTTTATATAAAAAAAAATTCAAATCATATTATAAATTAATGTTCGACTGGACCATTAGCAACCAAATTCAAAACCTGCAGTTATTGATTGAGTTAGGCAAGACCATGAATATAAGTTAGAATTTCTGGCCAACAAGTGGAACCCCCATGTAAAAATCTTGCAAGAATAATGGAAACTCCGTCTAGGCGTACAGACAATTAATGTTACACCGAACTTGGCACGACAGCAATTAAGGTAAAAAAAACGCGTCAAGCGTATGTTTTTAAATTAATGTTACACCGAACTTGAAGAAGACACATATTACAGACTATTTCTTTTAAATTTTGCTGCTTCATTTTTTGTGTTTGTAATCTGAAGGAAACCCTTGTTTGCTAGTACATTCAAGATTTATATGGATAGAACCTCGATCTTGTGCAAGTTCATTGAAGATTAAAATAAGTAACTGAAGATAATTTCCTGAACTCAACTAACAAGCAAGATTTGGTAATTTATATAAATTTAACAGAGATGAAACAAAAGAATATTATATATTCTTGGCAGAAAAAAATTGAAGGAACCCCAAATTAAGCCCACTTAGCCATAAGAGACATTCCTCCAGCACCTAACAAGACAGCAATATAAGCCCACGTTTGTAGTTTCATGTTCCTCTGCAGTTTGTCTCCCATGAAATCTGATCCCAAAAGATCCACCAATGCCGTGTAATTTAGTAATCCAGCAGAAGATGCATTCAGCAATCCTACAACAATTAGAGCTGTTGGACTGTCTGCACTGTACACATTTGATAAACCAATTCCAAGTGCAATCCCAAATGGAGTTGTGGCAGAGAAAAAGAACACCATTATTGCTTTCACTTTCGCCCTATATTCGGCCTGCAATATGCATCCACCTAGACCCATTCCTTCAAAGAGTTGATGAAAGCAAAGCGCAGCTACTAATGCTCTGATCGTGCAAGGATTTTCAGAAGCCCCCATTGATAATCCTATTACTACAGAATGCACCACAATTCCTAACTCAAGAACCTGCATCATTTGGTGTTATAATGATGATTGAAAATGCAACTGATTGATCATGTTTACAACACTACAACAAAAGTAACTTTTTACAATATTCTTTTACGGCGTGCATACGAGGCAATGTCGTAAAAATTTGAAACATAATATTTACTGCATGCCTTAAATGCATGCCATAATAATTTAATTACTTAAAGTAAGTTCAAATAAAGGAAACTAATTACAAGTAATTGATTTTAACATTTGATCTTGACTTTTCAATGGATGTTTCACCTCAATTTTCCAAACTGCCATTGACATGTTCTTGTGGAGCATTTCATCAATTGTAGAGGGTAATTTTGTCCAATGCATTTTCAGAGGTACAATAATGGGAAATTGAAGTATGACAAAGCGACTCAACTTTCGTATTTCTTATTGATTCTTTTACCGTAGAATAAATAGTGAGATCTGAAAAAAAAAATGCCATTATAATGTGCTCCATTAGAGCATATATTTTGGGCACATCGTACATGCATTGTATGTAGTGAAAAAGTGAATATTTACTGTATAATTTTATATGCCGTTCACATGTACTCATAAAGAAATTTTCACGGCATGCAAAACACGCCATAAAAGGCAAACTTTGTTGTGGTACAAGTTCAAATAAAGGAAACTAATTATGCCCCAATTGCACACAATATTCGAATTGAATATACCTGAGCGATCACCCGATATCTTAGCAATTGTGACGCATTCTCATCTACAACCCTAGCTTCACCATTATTTCCATGGCAGTGGCCAGAAGACTCCACATTTCCACCCGTGGCACCCTTGTTCGACTCAACCCCGCATTCTATAATATTTCTTTTTCTGTAATAACTCATGGCATATGAATCCACCATTAGAGTGAACACTGCCGACAGCATTGCCACAAATGTCGTGAACGGAAATTTCCTCCAAGGATTCTCCGGCAGACACAACGACCTTAGATCATCAAATGAATCTGGCATAACATGCATGTACCCAGTGGCAAGAATAACCCCAGATGCAAAAGCCTTAACCAAAACAAATAATTCTTTGTCGGGTTTAAGCGCCGGGACTCCACGAGAAAAAATGGGTAGACAAACACCAATCATACTAGTTACAAAAATCGAAGCAATGGCAATAACCTTGAGTTTTAATGCCTCCGTTTTGTTGTGGCATCCCACGGCGGTGCTCCGGCTACATTTTAGCGTCCCATTGGCTTCTGATGAACCCGAGGCATGGTATACAAAGTTCTTTTACTGACGTTCTTTTTGTTTGAGAAGTGCCATGTCGAAGGACGGTGGTTGGCTTGATTTACAGTGTGTGAAAGGTTACTATTTATTGGTTTTACAAATTCAAAGGTTTAGCTTGAAACCTCAATTTTGTCCTTATGACGAGTCATATATTTGTGTGTGTTGTTTGATATGGCAATGTAATATCTCGTAAACTTTAAGGGTGCTTTGGGGAAAACAAACCAGGTGAAGATGGCCTCAGATGGGCACGTGGCAAGAGTGTGTTTTTACCTTGACTTAGAGTTTGTACTGCGTATTAAAGTCTACGCTTTTGCTGCTCTTAGAATGACGTGTCATCTACGTGGCGGATTTTTTTATTTATTATTTTTAAATGACTAAGCCCATTAGTGCTAATTTCCAGATCTGGGTCTTTTATTTTGGACCCTAAGCTTCACTATAAATGGACTCTTGAAATTTAAAGAAATTTATCAACTGAGGGTGGAAAGTGGAGAAAGTCGAGCTGACTTGACTCGCGCCTAAGGCAAGCTACGGGTACGAGTATAGTAGCAAAATACTCGTTTGAGTCGCTCATTTTTGGCTCAAATTCAAAGAAAAAAAATTTACGAACCCCGCTCGAGGGGAGAATCACCACACTTCGCCGAAGCGAGCCGACTCACGTGTTAGACCAAATCGAACCTGAAGATAATGAGTCGAGCTCAATTAGACCCATTTAACACCCCTAGTTAAATTTGAGCCCTAAATGACACCAATTAAATATCAACGATTTTTAGTATAATGTCAGGCTCTTTTTTTTTTTTTTTTTTTTTTTG
>CAIGRT010043186.1:0-10369 GCA_903798405.1 Fraxinus platypoda | reverse complement strand
TTTTTTTTTTTTTTTTTTTTTGGGGGAAAAAGTCCACTAAATTCAAGTAAGGCCTTCTTGCTTGAACTTGAATTGTGGTTTGGCATTATCCATTATCCTAATATATTATTTGTAACGAAGCACATGGAGTGGATACAACCTTACCTTTGAAAGGTTACATCAAGGACCTATACTAGATATTTCTTGTACAAATAACTTAGAAATGTATTTTATATATATATATTATATATATATACGGAATTAATCAATTTTGTAATCAATAATTATCTCCAACTATCTATTGTATTGTGCCACGTTACACAAGTACTTAAGCAACGGTGTTTAGGATATCAATTCTAATATATATATATAATTTTTGAGGCTTTGATAAACCTAAATCTATACAAATTGCATAGAACAATATTATACACTCAAGTTAGGACCCTTGTTTGTAATTGCTATACTTCCTTTAGATCATATAAATAGGGGAAAAGGTAATTAGATAAACCTAATTCTTGATTTATCTTTTCTTACATAGTAAAAAAAAAAAAAAAATTGAAGTCTTAATGCGGATAAGATTCATTGAAAACACGATATAAAAATAATAGTAGAATGAAATTAAATGGTAACGAAACTAGGTTGTCTATTATACACATCCCGACCTGACCTAAAAATTTCCTTTCGAACTACTAACTATCAAGACTCGAAACAAAGAGTGTAATGTAGCGGGTAACCGTTCTTAAATTTTGTGCCTAATCCTTTCGTAAAAAGATTTTTTGACTTGATTTAATCTCTTGTATTCTTTTCAACATCAATATGGCACATATGAGCCTGAGTTAATAGAGAGGATACGTGTTGCAATACCAATGACGCGATGTCAATTCAATGATGATGGATAAGTAGATATGTGCCCAAACAATAAGATACAACCTGGAAAGTTAGGGTTCACATCACGGGACCTCGGATCAATGCATGTATTCCGGGTTTTGTCCACATGATCTATCAAATTTCTGTGACAAAGCTTTCCATTTCTTGCCTAAATGGGCCCACAATTTCTCATCATGAGCTTGAAGACAGAAACATGGGCCGAGATAAACGGACATTTCATTCGGGTCGATTGGGCCCACTATTGGAATTGGTATAAAAGTACAATAAATGACTTGATTTGAAGGAAGCTTTTGTTTGGTTGGCACTTTCATAACGTGTACATTTTGTCTGACATAGAATAAATATGTGATCAATGTAGATTCAATTTTATTAAAGTAATTTTTGCTTGTAAGAGTATCACATAAAAAGTCTTTTGAAATAAAAATTGAAATCACGCAAAATTGTAAAACTTAGTTTTTGAGCTGGTGATTACGTGACAAAATTGCGCCCCATCGAGTGTGTCCTACGTCAAAATTTTCATGCGCCCTTTCGTTCCGTGATCCATAACTAAGCGCGTCTTTCTCGTAATTAAAAGAAGAAATACATACATTTAAGCGTTTTCTAGTATTTATGTATAATTTACATCAACTAAGAGATAAACTACTTGAAAAAACACCTAATGTGAGTTATTATTCAAACATGATTACCCCTTAATGGTATGATCACGACAAATTATGATTGTTTTATTGAATAAGGCAAAAATAAAGGGCAGAAAGAGTGATTCTTGGAAGATGGCTCCATCTCCACAAAAGTAGTCCGTCCATGTGCACATTAATATTTTCAAGAATCCGAAAAAGATAAAGGAAGGTAATAGAAAATTCCTAGAAACTAGACTTTGGATCTCCATTATTACTTCCGACAAAAAAAAAAATTAAAGTAAATAAAAGCCATCAGAATTGAATCAAATAAAATGCACATGTAGATTATACAATGAATTTTATCTAACAAAAAAGTCATTTGTACAATCATTAGTAGGCTGTAAATTTTACGACCCAATTAGTGGGCTGCTAATGACTGTAAATTTTAAGGTTACAGCCGACTAATTGGACCGTAAAATTTACAGCCCACTAATGACTATTACAGTCCATTAATTGGGCCGTAAAATTTATAGCCCACTAATAACTGTACATGTACCATGTTTCTTTATCAAAACTCCGATAGTTATAAGTAACTAATTAAGGAATGGGGTGGGTGGGATGTAAAGGTATAATTAAGGGACATGGATTTCAATATGGTACTTAAAATTGTTTAACAAAGTGTCTAATTTGCTTTCACATCACTGTACATGCCGGAAAAGTTAGGAAATTTCTTGTTCCGTGCCTTCAATTATCTGTTTTGGAATTAACCTGCCAAAAAATTGACTTTTTCATCACATTTGTACCATGTTTGTTCAATGGTCGTAAGCTCATTAATTAGTCGGAAAAACGGGGTGGTCGCGGGATTCAAAAGAATTAGGTGAAGTCTTTCTTATTGAACGATGGAAGTTACTACTTTACTTTCAAGTTTTTTGACATGTGGAAAGTTAGTTATGAACAATATAAGGAAGATAAATGAAGGATGGTGTACAACTAAGGTCTACCTTTTTTTTTTCCAACGGTAGACAAGTATAATAAATCCTATTTATTATTAGGGCCTTAAGTTCTAGCCGAAGCAAGTTCTGATCCCTCGACATCAAAATCATTCGTATAAACTCTGATTGAAGGGATGATGCCAAAACAAAAGAGAATGACGAACACGAAAGAGCGTTTTCAATGAGGCCACTGGTAGTGGGGACGATTAGAGTGAAGGTTCGAACATCTCACCTAGCATGCCACGTTTTGTCATAACCATTTTATCATAGGATTTAAATATCTATCCAATTCCACCTGCGAAGAAGTTATTGAAGACATGTTTATTATTTAAAACTCAACATTCTATTGTTAATTCGCTGTGACAACTTAAGCTACTCAAATAAAAAATTTCAGGCGGTTTTTTAATGTGTCAAATATTCTGTTCAGTTGTTACCAAGGAATAAGCAGTAAAAGAATAAATAATTTATATGTTAATTTGCTAAAGAAATTTACATAAGCTAAAATTTCATCATGAAAGTTTACAACCAAAATGTATAAATTAATTTCAGTGTTCTTCTTCTTTTTTTTTTTTTGGCTAATTTCTTCTGACATGGGCTGCGCATTAAAAAGACGTGTTAATGTGCAAAGTGGCAGTCATGTCAGATTTACAAACTGGGCAAATTTGGACATGGGTGGTCCCACTCCCACAAATGTTGCAGAGGCAAAGATGCCTACATGGCAGCAACAACACGCATGATTCTCTCTCCCCACACCTCCTGCACATCCTGCCACCGTATTCCGCCACCTCTCGCCGTCCATCTACTTCTTCCCTACAATCACTGCTGCCGCAGCACGACTCAACATCCTCCTCCACTGCCCCTCTACAGACAGCGGCACCGCAGGAGAGACGCTTGTCACTAACGTGGGCCAATACTTGTTCGAGGTTTGTACGTAGAGAGTTGGCCGTGGCCTCATTTGTTTGAGCCAAGTTACGCCATAATTGGTTTTCCATAAAAAGACTCTTCACTCTTTCTTGAAGAAACAAATTCGTTTTCCCAATTCTCTGTAACCGATCCTCCTTTTCCTTTAATTTATTCATCACACTTTCTTCTAATGCCGACAACAACAATCTCGATTGTTGCTTTTGCTTATCTTCCAGTTCCAATTTAATCTTTTTTGTCTGAGAATTACCAAAAAATTTGATAAGAAAACTAAAAATCAAATTCATCGGAAACCCACAAATCTATAATAATTATACAGATACTTACATGTTGGGAAATAATGCTATCCATCTCCAACTGGTATTGCTGGATTTGAGGCAAAGTTCCTTGACCGACAAAAGATGGAAACTGAGAAATGCCACTATTTTCCTGGGGTGGGCCGAAATTAGATGTAGCATATAACTGATTCACAGATTCTCTTGAGCGCTTTCTCGGAGCTGCCGATAAGTTGTATGTGAGTCCACTGCCGGTGTTCACAGAAGTTTTCGCCGGAGCCGAATAAAAAGATTGAAAAATCGGAAATAAAGTTTCCGGCATTGATGTGGCCAAAGGCACCGCCGATGAACCCGTCTGGATATTGTATGCTAAGGCATTTTCGTGGTTGGAATCCACCAAATCTCTGCAAATATCAAAACAATTATCAGAAAACATAATTAAAAGTTTTTTTTTTTGGTAAATGAATTCTCAAAAGTGATTAAAGTTACCTGTCGGGTATGAATTGTGAAGGAAAAAGATTGAAATTCCTTGCTTCAACGGCCATAAGAATCGAAGAGTCTCTTATTTTCCTCTACTGTATTATGTGGAGAGATGCATGCAAAGGAAAGAGAAGTGGCAGAGATAGACTTGGGAAAATGAATGGGTTTGGGATTATTTAAGAATCTGGTGTATAAAATAGGAAAGTCAAATAATTCTAGAGAGAGAGGAAAGAAGAGTAGTACCAAGAAATTTAGGAAATGAAGTATGGCATATTTATGTATTAAAATAAAGAAATTAATATCGGATTCCTAACTCAAAGAAAAAGGAAGTTAGCAAACGCAAATCTTGTTGGCCTCATCGCCACAATTAAAGCTGCACTCACGGTTTTCCTATTGCTAACAGCTGACTTAAAGGGGCTATTGTGGAAAATCAATTTTAATAATCCTCGAGGCAGATGTATCAAAACGTGCCAAAGCATGATAAATGTCCGTGCTCTAAATTGTGGTGACATGCATAGCGATTTAATAAACCGAGCTTTATGCGAAAGATGTTGTCTTAGCTAGACGGTCTCGATACTGCAGTATACAAATTCTAGGTGTACCTACAATGGGTCGTCTAACTCTGATTAGATATGAAAATCCGGTGGCACCGATTGAAGATATCAACCCAAATGTAAACGTTGTTAGTCATAAGTTACTATTACTTATAATTATTTGAAAATAATTAAATTTAGACACAGACAAGATGCATTTGATTTTCTCTCAATGCCACTCTGTCTTATCATCAGAATCATTTCAGGATTGATTACTGTCCAAACAATTCCCACTAGCGATAAATGAGCCACAGTAATCGAATAAAACTTACAATAATCCCTTTAAAAAAGTCAATAAAGTTGCTTAATTATGCAACGATTGGTTCTTCCTAGCATTGATTAGGCTTAACGTAACATGACATCTTCTTCTGTGTTTGCACATCCCTATTCCCCAGTCGAACAAATAATAAAATATCAAGAAGGTTTACCTATTTTTCCTTTATTTTATTTGTGATATGATAGGAAAGCCGTAATGTGCGTGCCCTGAAAGAAACTCAATTATTTAATATGTAATACTTGTCTCGACTTTGATTAATCGTCACGTCATGATATTGTATAAGTGAGCGGAAAGAATTGGCCTTCAACCTAGAGTAGCTGGAAGGACAACTAAAACATCGACAAATAACTGTCAACTAAATTACGTATACTACAATACCACTTTAAATGAGAATAATAGCCAACTAGATTATGCATACTAATTCAAATGAAAATTCGTATTATTCTTTCCAAAATGTTTTCTAACGAAAGTATCAACAAGACTTATATATTGGAACACCAATTCAAGATATTCAATAACAATATCGACTAGATTTATGAAAGAGATTTATTTTCTAAGATCAAGATTTCATTTTCAAGAGTGGGGCTCGATTAGGTTTGGAAGCAGGAAAAAAGTTAGATAGACCATCATTGATAAGAATCAACATATCCATTGTGGCAGGGAAAGAGGATAATCCGACCATTTTTGCTATAAGAAGTAGTCGTTTTTCCTATTTATGGGGAGGAGGGTTTCTTCGTTGAGATAAAGCTGTTGTTCAATTTTGTTATACAATAGGGGTTGAGTAAATTTTTAAAAGAAAACTTCTATACTACTTCATTATTTTTTAAAATCGTATTTGTTTTCAAGTCATCATACATGATGCATTATTAATATTTCAGAATCGACAAACAGCATCCGACAAAAACCGACTTCTAGATAACACGCACGACATTAATGGAAACCCTCCTAATTGTGATTTGACTCGCAATATTTTTTGGGGAATTTCTCGTTTGAGGGCTGTTGACAATTTACGTTAGATTTTTTTACAAGAAGAATAATTATCTAAGTACAGGGTGGGGGAGAAAAATGGCATGCTTCGTACTGGAATGATCTGTGTTGTCACGATCAATTTCAACTTCAATAATTGTGTAATTCAAATTATTGGACCCACTTTTACCCTTGAGGTCTATGATTGAGGATTTTTTCTATTATTTGTTAAAACCCGCTTTCTATGGGTTTGGCATTTTTATTCCTTTTTGGCTCTATTGGGAAAAATCGTACATCTTTTGAAAAGAAACTTGCGAGAAAAATGTGTTTGGTAGGGATTTTTGGAGGAAGAATTGATTTTTGAATAGTGATATGATGGGAAATGTGTGGTTGAAAAAGAAGAAAAAAGTATTGATGTGATGGAAAATATTATTTTATTGAAGAATGTGTGGTTGAAAATGAGAATTGATTTACTGTAAAAAATGAGAATTTTTACCAAACAGGCCATAAATAAAATTAAAGAGGGCCCCTAATTCCTATCTTGGACTAGAAAACATAAAAATGGTGGCTTCCTACATTGTTTTTGTTCATACATTATAAGTTACAAAACTTGGCATGTGTAAGAAAAGCACCTAATATAATTATCGGTAATATTTAATTATTCGCCTTCTATCTTGACGCTCAATACCTTGTTGGAAATGTATTCTTAAAAGAAACATCTAGAAGATGTTGATCATTTGATAATGCTCTATTTATCACGTCAAAATTGCTCTCAGAAGTTGGAATAAGTTTAAAGTAATTACATTTAGTTATTACAATTTTATTAGGAATTATGTCCTCGTTGAAATGTATTTAAAACGTCGCCTTGGTTTATTAATAAGGTCGACATTATATTGTAGCAAACTAGTTGAAGATAAGTTTGAAGTAATTACATTTAGTTATTACAATATTATTATGCTTGATTTGGAAATTTTGTTGATATTTGTGAGTGTCTTTCTTCAATTAACGTGAGTCAGTGTAGTTGTGACTCGTGAGGAATTAAGAAGTCTTTTCCGGTGCTAACTTGAATAAGGCGGCTAGAAACAAGTTGTAAATTGTTCTTCTTTCAAAGAAGAGATTATTGTTTTTCCTTTACCTAGCATCTTGTCTCTGGGAAGTAATTACCTAAGTTTCGCGAATTACTTTATTTTTTGTTCATGTTAAAACAAAAGGATACAATATATTTAATGGTGTAGTACAATCTTTCAATATTGACTGACAGTGTACGATGTGCACTAATATTCTAAACACTCATAACTTTTGAGTAAATGGGTTCATACTATTTTGGTGAGTGGTGGACATGTAAGAAAAATCCACATAAAAGTAACCCCTTCAACTTTAACTCAAGAATCTAATCGTAAATGCTTGAGTTGTTGTCTTGTAGAATTGTCAAATGTTGAACAACTAACGATCCTTTAAAGTTGGCATCTACAATGAATTCGGATATGCACACGTTTTTCAAAATAATCTTTGGTAGTGTCCGATCACTATTGCACAACAATTCAAACCTGCACGCTACAAACGGGATTCAATTTCTTGATGGAATTATCCACACGAGATTGGCAATCTTCTTCTTCGGAATACTTATATTTGATGTATGACCAATTCACGAGTTGTATATCATGTGATATATATATATAACATGTCTTCTTTAAGAGTAAATCATTTTTTCATGACTAGCATGCAATGTAAGCACTCGAAAAGGATATTTGCTATGATATCTCAAAATGAAAGGACTCTATATTGGAATGCATATGATCATTTTAATGGAAGTATACCTAGCGCAATTAATAGAGTAATCATGCTTCCACATTTAGATTTGAGGATAAACAACGCTAGTGGGACGATCCCTTTTTATATATTTGCTATCTCGGGAGATTTATTTTTGATATAATTACATCATCTATATGAAATTCATATACGTCATCTATATACTAATAGAGTAACTTCTCAATTATTTTTGTTTTTTGGATTTTTTATTTTAATTTTCTAACTTATTTAATATGAGGAAAATGCAAAGTACCATTTTGTCCTTTTCATTTTGGTCAAAATTAATTAAATTTTGACTTTTTTGGTCAAGTAACGGTTAAATTGATGTTTTCTATTCATTTGAACTCCAGTTGAATATTTATAAAATGTTAGGTACCTTCGATGGCACAAAATGAACGTTAGGATAAAGTCTGCAAAAATTGAAAATGTTAGGAACCCCTCCTACAATTTTCCCTAAAATAGTAGCACATGCATTTACGAATACATTTATCCTTTTGAGAAAAACGGCATTGGAAGCTGCAAATAATTCACATACGCCATACAGTGGGTGCCCTTTTGGGGTGGCATTGATGGGTCGAAGGTGGTGGTTTTCGGTAGGGTCTCGTTGGAGAAGAATATACTTCGTTAAGTTTTGATTTGGGGGGTTGGGTGAGGGTAGGTTTATAAATTTATTTTTATTTTTTGGGTTTTTTCATTTTAATTTTTTGAACTTATTTAATATGAAGAAAATATAAAGTACCATTTTGTCCTTTTCAATTTAGTCAGAATTAATCAAATTTTGACTTTCTTAGTCAATTAATGGTTAAATGGATGTTTGGACTCCAGCTGCATAACTATAAAAGGTTAGGAACATTCGCTAATACATAATGAAAGTTAAGGTAAAATCTGCAACTATTGAAAAGATTAGGTACTGCTAATGCAATTTTCCCATTGTTTTATAAAATCATACCATACAAAAGAATAAAATATAATTTAGAGCTAGCATACATAGTTAGTTCGAATAAACATTGTATCAATCATGCTATATGTACACTTTCCTTTATATTTTTATTGACCTTCTAAAACATGGATCTATCAAAATCATTGATTATAAACTCATCTATCACATCACTACACAAAATCCTTCCACATAAGGGGATGTCAACCATAATATTATGAAAAGTGTACATCTAAATTGCTAAATTCTTAAAATTTATAACAATTTATTGAATCCAAGACTGACCCTCAGAAGAAAAAGTGAATTGAAGAACAAAAAAACGCCGCCTGTGGGAATCGAACCCACGACCACGTGGTTAAAAGCCACGCGCTCTACCGGCTGAGCTAAGACGGCTTGTTATTTTCCATCTGCCTTATAATTTTACTATTGAGAAACTGAGGTGCAATGACCACATTCGAAACCGCTTGTTGTTCATATTTCTATTAAACCCTGCATAACAGCAAAACCCTAGAGCAGAGAACCTGTCAAAATGGAGCCCCAAATCGTGGACGTTCGGTCAGTTGTGGAAGCAGTTTCTGCCGAAGACTCCGATGCTCCTCTCTACGAGGTTGAAAGCCTCTGCATGAGATGCGGCGAAAACGTAAGCACGCTACTGCTGACTCAAATTACTGTACCTTATGAATTAGTAATTGTACACTGTTTTGCCTCGTAAAGAAATTTTTTCAATCTTGTTTGTCCATTATAAAGTCGTATGAATTCGTTGTACATTATTGGGGATGCTGGAGTTGTTATGTTACCCACGCCTCTTTTATTATTGTACTTTATGCATTAGTAATTGTACCTTGCTTTGCCCGAAAGAGAGCTTTTTCCTCTTTCTTTATTCATAAAAAAATCATACAAATTGTTCGTGCATTATGGGCGATGCTAGAGTTTTTTATATTACTCATTGTAACGTAGCATTGCCAACTGCTCTAATATTTTGCTCTCTATTGAGATATATTGTGAAATACGGGAAACGTGAATCCATTAAGGATGATAATAATCGAATTTTATACAAAGGTCCTATTTTGGCTAGAAATTATATAATGAATTTAGGTAGATTTCTTTTATTTTCTTTATTGATCCTTGATTGGCTGAGACGGGATCGACTGTCTGTACGTTTACATGGTTTCTCACATATTCTTTCTTTTTTGCACTGAACAGGGAATAACGAGGTTTCTGTTAACTCTAATTCCACATTTTAGAAAGGTATATATCACCTTACTTAGGAAGCTGACTACTTTCTCTACTACTTTACTAGGGTGTGTTTGAGCCCTTTGAAAGGTTAATAATGCATTTTGGAATAGTAGATTGATGAAAAATGTGTGGTTAAAAAATAAAAAAAAGTTTTGAGCTTGCATGTAATATCAAGGTTTTAAAAGGCGAAACTAAGTACTGAGACGGTTTTTCTTTATGAGGCGAGGCGTAAGCCTCGAGGCAGATTGAGGCGTAAGCCTCACAAAAAACAAAAAATTTAAGTAAAAGAATTATAAAATAATACAAAACCAAAGTTGGAACATATAGTAAATAAGATATTTAGCCATTAGCATATAGAGATATAGTCCACCTAAAGAAAGAAGATGTTTAGCAACAAAA
>CAIGRT010043179.1:0-15692 GCA_903798405.1 Fraxinus platypoda | reverse complement strand
TTGGACCATTTTTTGGGGTCAACATCCTATATTAATTTACAACGTAATAAGCTGCTCCAGTATTCGTAGCACATTGAGTGATGATCTGAAAATTTCAATTTTTGCTGTTTCATTGTTTAAAAGAAAAATGGTGACACGTGGGTCATATACCAAATCTGGAATGAAAGAGCGGATATCTCTTACAACTCCGATGGAAACTAGTAATAGTTTCATATTCATTTCCTATATTACTTGTACAACACAATGGTCAATGAAGGCACTAATCAATATTACATTAGAAAAAGTAATGGAGAAACCAAACCTGTAACGTGCAAATCTGTCTCCCCTGATTTAAGGGCATTTGAAGGTATTAGCGGAGCTGTCATGCTGATGAGAAGAAGCCATAATACTTCAGCACAAGTTTATGCAAAAAAATAAAAAATAAAAATCCCGTTTAGGAAAAAAATCTCATTCCTACACAAACGCGCAATACAAGTATTTTGGAAAAAAATTGAATTACAACACTGCATGCACATAATCAACAAGCATTTCACAGGAATCACTGGACCAGTTGCAGCCTCAATAAGCAATCCGGCTTAGCCTAATATAAAGATGATTCGACTATATATATTCATGCAAACATCCGTAGAAATGTATACTGTTTCTTATTCTCTTGAACAGCATATACATGTACAAGAAATTCCCTAAATCTAAAAGTTCGAACAAAGAGCATGTTTGGGAAGTGTTTATAAATGGTTTAAGTTATTAATAGATATAAATAAGTGGTGAATAAGTAGGTAGTACTTGTGGATTCCCGAAATGCGTGGATAAAAAAGTGGCTTGAGTGTTTATAAATAGTTCATAAACATGAGCCAAACATGAGCACATATCAATACACTGGTGACAACTTCCTTCGAGAGCTCCTATACCCCAATTCGGAAAGAGAAAAAGGGAAATAAGAAGAAGTATGTAGGAAAAAAGAAACACAATACAAAAACTGTGTATGTAGATATGTGAAAGACTCAGGCTAATCTTAAAATCACTGAAATTCAGCAAGCGAAGGATGCATGGCTGTGGGAACATGCAGGAGCAAAAACACAAATACATGTGAATGTCTCGGAAATGGCTGTCGATTGGAATAGACAGTGTTTAAATACAGTATAAAGTCATAAACTAGCAACTAAGTTTATCATACCCAGTGGTAGGAGTGACAATGACATCCACATTCTTAAAAATCTCCATATGGAAGTACATTATCCTTCTCCTACAACAAGAAGATGAAAATAAGTATTAATACAATTTATAATGGCATTTACATAAAAGCATGACTGTGCAAGTCTTAATAAACTTATTCATTCTTGGTCATGGATCAGAAAATATTTAAATACATAGTATAATGTACTCTTTCTCAAGCAATATTAAGACACAAGATTTAAGTTTATATGGACAATATTTTGGCTACCTAAGGCATTGAGCAGCAACATAGTCTGATGCAGTGAATGAACGAAAAAGTGCGAGATTTGTCCGAGTGTCACATGTAAACTTCTCCGCATTTCTACATAAAAAAGAAAGAAGAGAAGATGATATTCAAATAATCAAAGCCTAGATTACTCATTAAAAAAAAAAAAACTACACATCAATATTGAATTTTCTGAGCATGCATTCTTAAAGGCTGACTTGCACACTGATAAATCCTAAAGGTAAAATGATCATACCCATCTTCAACTTCAGGATTGAGTCCAGATAGCGATTCAGAACCAATTGAAACTAGGTGAGCTGTGCGCATCTCACGAAGCTCTGGTATAACAATCTCCACTGTCTTTTACAGAAATTGGAAAGGAGCTTAAAGCAGGAACTCATATTATCTTAATCCCACAATTGTTCCATTCATTCTTATAATCATAAACAAGAAACGTTTCTTAGATTTGACAAGCATGAATATTCAATTTCATCAGGCATGAAATTGGGGCAGTTGACTTACTTTGCACCCATATGTTTCTGACAAACGATTGAGAACATCCTCACACTTCTCAGAAATATCAGTTGAGAATTCATCATTAAACCACTGCAGGAGAAAGATCACTTGCTCATGAAGTGATATTCAGGAGTCACACATTAATGAAATCTTTATCTTTAGCAAAGAGGGTATTGTGGTCACCTCTGTGTACTTCCCTAATCGAATTGATTCCAGAGTACTTGAACTTTCATGTGAAGATAAATCGGGCAGACAAGGGAGGGACTGCAGAAGAATAAAGAGGTAAATTTCCTAAATTTTTTGAGACTTTCTGAAGTGATCAATATTTTTTGACCAGAGTTCCTATCTGAATCATCTTGACAATGCAATTCAGTCTTGAGAGGACTTGAAATAGCTAACAATCAATCACTAGAGCTATAAATTCAGAAATCTGAAAAGGGAGCAAAACCAAGGAAGTCAGGTGATTACTGGTTTCAAAGCGATTGTATCATCAATAGAGGATCCCAAAATTGCTGCATACCTGAAAAGTCGTCAATAATTATTTAGGAAACCCCAGCTTCCCAGTAAATAATAGCTGGGTTCAACAAAGCATTCATCATTTTGAATAAACAAAGCTAGTAAAATTGGTAGTTGAAGAAGAAAAGCTGTGCAAGAACAGAGACTGAGATTATTGAATATTATGCAGAAACATGCAAGAATGAAAGATGTCCAAATTTCTAGTCTGATATTGCACTTGGTATGTTATGTTAAAGTGCGTCCCGCAGTCCACACCTGACCAAATTGAAGAAAACTGGAACAAGAATTCTTTTCTATATTCTTGATAGTTAGACATCCCTACTTACATCCTTTTATAATACAAATAATGGGAATTAAAAAAGGAAAAACAATCTCCTAATTTAAGAGAATAATTACAACCTGTAAAACTATCAATTTATACTAACTATAGAAAGATTTTGATATCTTTCCATAATTCACGACTTCCTACACTCCCCCTCAAGTTGGACTGTAGATATTGATCATATCCAACTTGCAGATGAAGTTGTTAAAGTTTTTTTGAGACAACCCGATGGGGATATTTGCCTTTTGTTCACTTGTAGGGACATAAACCATACAAATGACTCCATCTTCAACCTTTTCTTTAATGAAATGTCTATCGATTTCCACATGCTTTGTTCGATCATGCTGGACTGAGTTGAGTGAAATGCTGATGGTTGCTTTATTATCACAATAGAGTTTCATTGGTAATTTCATTCCAATATTCAATTCCTCCAAGAGTTTCTTTAACCATAGTTCTTTACATATCCCTCGTGCAACTACTCTGAATTCTGCTTCGACGCTGCTTCTTGCCACTACATTCTGTTTTTTACTTCTCCAATTTACCAGATTTTCCCATACAAAGATACGGTAACCTAACATTGATCTCCAATCTTCTATTGATCTGGCCCAATCAGCATCTGTAAATATTTCTACTTCTTTCTTTTCACTCTTCTTAAGGAATAATCCCTTCCCGGAGGAGCTTTTTAGATACCCGAGAATTTTGTATATTGCTTCTAGGTGAGTTTCCTACGGCGAGTGCATGCGTTGACTTGCAACGCTGACCGCAAAAGCAATGTCTAGTCTAGTGTGTGATAGGTTAATTAACTCCACCCAGTCGTTGGTATCTGTCTTTTTCAACTGGTTCCCCCATTCCATCCGTCCTTTTCCCTCAATCTATAGGTATGTCGCTTGGTTTGCAACCAAGCATGTGAGTTTCAGTCAACAAGTCGAGGATGTATTTCCGTTGTGATACACTGATACCCTTTTTTGATCTTGCAACCTCCAAACTCAAGGCGTATCGCATTTGTCCTAGGTATTTCACTTCAAATTCGAAAGCTAGGCTTTTCTTTAATCTGTCCATCTCGGTTATATTGTCTCCAGTGGAGATTATATCGTCTATATATACATTCGAATTGTTATTTTTTCTTCTTCGGATTGTTGAAAAGACATGGTATGATTTGACTGCCACTGCTGATATCCTTAATTCCTCAAAACCTTTGCAAATCTGTCAAACCAGACTCATGGTGATTGCTTAAGACCGTATAAAGATTTTTTGAGTTTGCATACCCAATCTTCTTCATTCCTATTACTGAACCGTGGTGGTACTCCCATGAAGACTTCATCTTCCAATTCTCCATTCAGAAATGCATTCTTAATATCCAATTGCTAGAAAGATCAATCCAAATTGGCTGCTAGAGATGGGAGAACTTGAATCGTATTCAGTTTTGCCACCGGTGCAAATGTCTCCATGTAGTCAATATCATAGGTCTGTGTGTATCCTTTGACTACCAGACGAGCTTTATAGCGTTCTATCGTCCCATCAACTTTATACTTCACATTAAAGACTCATTTGCGGCCAACTGGTCTCTTACCCTTTGGTAACTTCACCATATCCCAAGTTTCATTTTTTTCTAAAGCTCGCATTTTTTCCATTACCGCTTCTCTCCATTTGGGAACTTTCAAGGCCTCCTGAATGTTCCTTGGGATTTCTGTATTGTCAAGGTTAGTAGTAAAAGTACGAAATTTTGTAGATAGAGTTTGATAAGACACAAATTTAGAGAAATTGTGCAGAGTACATGATCGAGTTTGTTTTCTAAGAGCAATAGGTAAATCGTCACTTGGAGATCCAGATTTATCGGATAGGATTTCATTAGGCCCCATCACCGGTTCTGACTCTTTTGGTGCCTCAGGTGCGAGGTTTCCCTTGTACTTTGAATTTGGCCTCCTCAAGTAAACTAACATCTCCTTGTCGTTTTATTTTTCTGCATCTCCCCTATACAAGTTTCCTTTTGTAGATGGCATATTAGATGTCACCTGTTCAGTATAGATTGGTTTAGGAGGGAAGATATCAAAGTTGAAAAACTCTTCAAATGATCAATATTCACTCAGATTCTCTCCCTCGAGAGAGTTCTTGAAGTAGGATGTTTTTTCAAAGAAGGTGACATCGAGGCTAACAAATACCCTTTTTGTTGATGGATCATCGCATTTATATCCCTTCTGAGTAGGTGAGTATCCAATGAACACACATTTAAATGCACGGGGGTCTAGTTTGTTTCGATGATGAGAGTGAATATGAGTAAAGGTAATGCATCCAAACACTTTTAGAGGTAGGTTAGAGTTAAAGCGAGAGATAGGGAAGTGTGATTGGAATTTCTTGAGAGGTGAGTAGAAGGATAAGGTACGACTGAGCATTTTATTGATTAGATATGTGGTTGTTAGAATGGCATCGCCCCATAATAGTTTTGGCATATTTGTAGTGAACATTAAGGTACAGACAACTTCAAGAATGTGTCTATTTTTTCGCTCCGCGATCCCATTTTGTTAAGGGGCGTTGACACAAGAAGCTTGGTGGACTATCCCATATTTCTATAAATAGACTCTTAATGTAGTATTGTAGTATTCTGTGCCGTTATCTGTGCGAAGTATTTGGATTTTTGTCTCAAATTGTGTTTGAATCATTGAATGAAAATTGATAAACACGAATCGGACTTCAGATTTTCTTTTAGTAGGTAGACCCAACAGACTCGAGTATGATCATCTATAAACGTGATAAACCGTCTTGTGTGCGTTCGATTAGGGGTTCGATAAGGTCCCCATAAGTCACTGTGTATTATAGTGAAAGGTTTAGATGGTTTGTCTATAGAGTTTGGATAAAAAGTACACTGATTTTTTCGCAAGTCCACAGTTTTCATGCTGAAATCAATTGAAGTTCTATTCGAAAATATTGAAGGGATTACATGTCTCAAGTACTGAAAATTTGGGTGGCTTAGTCTATAATGCCATAACAGAATTGCACTATCCCTATAGACATATTTAGTCTCAAAAGTTGCAATTTGACGTTGTTTAAATACATCAGCCTCCTCAAAGTAGTACAGCCCCTCACACTTTTTAGCATTGCCAATCGTCTTCCCCNAGGTTTTATGCGAAAATAGAGAAGGGAATACATGTCTGAGATATTGAAAATTGGGATGACCCATTCTAAAATGCCATAAAAGAATTTCATTATTCTTAGGAACAGAAGCAGAATCACAACTAGCAAATTGACGTTGTTGACTCACAGTAGCCTCGTCAAAGTAGTAGAGTCCCTCACACCCTTTAGCATTGCCAATCGTCTTCCCCGATGAAGGTCCTGAAAAATATAGTAAGATGGAAGAAATTTAGCAGAGCAAGTGGAGTCTTTAGTTAGCTTGCTAATTGACAATAGATTACAAAACAAATTTGGAACATGTAAGACAGATTCGAGTGTTATAGAGTTAGAGATCTTAATACTCCCTTTTCCTGCAATAGATGAGATGGAGCCATCTACAATTTTGATTTCAACATTGTCAGTACAAGTTGAATATGAAGAAAAAAATGATACGCGTCTGTCATATGATCGGACACTTCTGAGTCAATAATCCAGGGGGTTTTAGATTTTGAAGTGGTACATAATGCTCCCAAGAAATTACCTTTATGGGCTAGGGAGCTTGAAGGACCATTAGGAGCGGGCTAACCGAAAGTTTGGAGACCAGAGAAAATTTGGTAGAGTTGCTCCAATTGTTCGAGGTTGAATGCACAATTTTGAGTGGGATTAATTTTTGCCTCGGCTTGATATCCCCAACTCCTAGTGCTTTGTCTTAGCTTCCAATCAACGAGTTTTCTATGTAAGTCCCAACATGTATCTTTGTGTCCGGCCTTACGACAATGATCACACCAGGGTCGACCACGTTGTTGTTGTTGGTGTGACCCATTTATTGTTCCCTTAGATGACATACCCATGGCTTTAGGCCCATTATTTTTCAACCCAATACCTTTTCCATGTAACGGTCCAGTGAGCAAATTTTTTCCACCAATTGGGCTATTAAATGCAGGGGTGGCAATTTCGCTTGCTGGCTCGAGTAGCCCGTGGCTCGACCCGGGAAAAGCCTGAGCCGATCCGAGCCCTAGCCGGCTCTTGTCAACAACTATTTTTGGCCCGTGACAAGCCGGACCTTTAAAAAAATTAGGCAGTTAGTTTTATTTTTAAAAAAAATATTGAAAAAACAAGCCCGGGTAACTAACTGCTGCTTGCTTTTATTAAATAAAATTCGTAAGTTAGCTCGGGTTGAGCCTAATTTTTTCGGCCGAGCAAAAGCTCGACTCGTGCCAAAAAAAGCTCGAACCATTTTTACTCGAGTCGAGCTCGAGCCTCAAGTTTCGACTCGGCTCAACTCGACTCGTTGACATCCCTAATTTAAATGTTTGCCCATATTACCACCAATCTTAGGCTCATTTCCTTTCATTAGAAGAGCAGCAGACACTTCACTTAGCCCATGAGATCCTTTAGCCAGCGTAATCAAACGCCGGGCTTCCTCTCTTCGAACCTCCGAAAAGACCTCGCGAAGAGATGACAGTGGTCGCCAACCAAGGGTTCGGCCTCTAACGTTGTCCAAGTCTCGATTTAATCCAGCGAAAAACTTATACACTTTCATTCTCAATCCTCTTCTTATATCGGACACTGTCATCTGCATAGCTCCATTCTTCGTAGCTGCTGAGGCCAAGTTCTTGCCAAGTGATGTCATCTCCATAAAATAGTCAATAACATCTCTAGTCCCCTGCTTCATTTGCCACAATCGAGTCTTGATTTCAAAAATATGTGATGAATTTTCGAGTCCGAATATGTTTTTTTAACCGCCTCCCAAACCTCTTTTGCAATAGGAAGGAAGAGATAGGTTTTTTCCCTATGGCTGGTTTCATGGAGTTCACTAACCAAGCGGTGACCATGGAATTTTCTGATTTCTGCCTTTGCAGGAGCCAGGAGGGCAGCATCAGTTGGTTTCTTCATTTCGCAGGTAAGGTACCCTAGTTTCCCTTTTCCATTAATCACCAATTTTATTGATTAGGCACATTCACAAAAAAAAATGTTCGTTTAATTTTTCGATTGTGAGCTGAAAAGAGTTCTCGAAACCATGAGAACCAATTGTGCGTGTGAAGATGGCACAATGATGCTATTGCCATGTTGATGGGAATTGTTGATCGGTTGACTGATTTATTGATTTTAAATGGTGCAAAGTCATGTTTCTATTAAGAAAGCTGTGTTTTCTGCCTTTTGAATGGATGCTCCAGATGTCGCCAAGTGTCAGCCCCACAACCGTTGGATGGAGACCTTTGGGTAACTCTTTTAAATAGCATTCTAGGGTTTGGAACTGTACACACTCTCTCTGATTTTCTCTCGACTCTGCGCCGTTCGTGTTTTTGACCTCACATTCTCTCTCTTTTGATTTGTTGCTTTCTCAAATATTGTAATCTTGAGTGATTTCTATTTGATTAGAGTATTGTGTTCTTGTGTGAACGATTGATTGTTGAGTGAAGAATGAGATATTGTGATCTTTAGTGGTTACTGTCTGAGTGTCTAGATCTGGTCATTCTTCCCGTAGTTGTGTTCCATTCTGAACGGTGGTTGCTTCAAGTGACTGAAGCACTGGTGTGTTTTGGGTTTTTGTCTTAGGGCAACATTTAATGAAGTTCTTTTACCTTACTGTTTTGGTTCGTTTATTCATACATATTTTTGTTGTTACTTAGCTAATCTTGTTGAACCTCCTCCTAACAGTGCGGTTAACCTCTGTTTCGGCTGGAGGGGTGTCGGAGGTGACTAGAGCTGTTGACGGGGAATTCCGCTGTAGGTTGCTAGGTTTAGACGATCCTAGGCTCTGATAACAGGAACAAAACTAGAACAAGAATTCTTTTCTATATTTCTTGATAATTAAACATCCTACTTACATCCTTTTATAATATAATAATGGAAATAAAAAGGAAAAAACAATCTCCTAATTTAAGAGAATAATTACAGCCTATAAAACTATACTAACTATGGAAAGATTTTGATATCTTTCCATAATTCACGATTTCCTACACAAATAAAACTGCCGTTTGGACAAATAGCCAGTTGATCATCAATTCATCTCAAAGAAATTAACTATCCAATTGTAAGCCCACATCCAACTTTGAACGCTTAGTGGAGAAGTTACAACCATTTTTGGTCAAGAAACTGGAGGCTTTCCACCAATTAAGTGGCACCAGTATGGATGGCTGACACACAAGCAGTTGCCAGCTGTATGTTTTCAAGGAATGCTTATAGGTGCCTTGGGATGGAATTGGGTTCCTAGTAACTTTCTTCCAGATAAATGATACTGGAGACTTGTGGCTCTCAAATATCAGATTGTAACTAGATTCCCACTCATGGATTCACTTGTGTCCATTCATTGCAATTAGGCCAGAGAAATAATTCTGATGGAAAGGGAAACCACTTGAAAAATTATTTGCTTGGGTACACTGGGGAGATAGGCTGATAACAATATAGTGATGCTATCAGATTTCTCTTAAAGTTTTGTGTTTTAAAAGAAAAACAGGTGAACCAATAAATTGGAGGAAAATATTAGCATAAATTCTAAAGTACAGAAAGACATTTTCCAAATTTAAGTTTTTAGACTTCAAAAATTACGAGTTCAAGATAAACATGGAAAAAGAATTATATTTAAGACTTTTTTTCTTGGAAATCCTTTTTTTCTTCAAGTTTCTTTTTTCCTTATCCACTTAAAAATAAAAAATACAACCTGCAAAATAAAAATCGTGAAGAAGTACATCCATTGGTGTTATGATGTAGCATCTACACAGAGTAAACTCATCTTCTGAAATTTTATGATAAACAGAGTAAGTTCAAAATATGGTCAATGGTCTATTTGATATTCTATTCAACAAAGGATACACGCACGTGAATGTATCAGATCGTATGTATAAGAATATCACAGGCACAATTACTTACACCAGGATTGCATCCTCAACAGTTGATGTGATAGCTCCAATAATCTCTACAGTCCCCGAATCACATAGAGATCTGAAAACAACATTCAGAAGACTCAAAAAGTGAAGTGCCAGAATATAAGTCCCTGATACTTGTGTTCTACCAAAGATCTTCTGTAAGGAACTGGAAAAGGAGAAAAACGTTTACAAGTTTTCTCGCATGAAGTGGTTTTGAAAATGCAAACATATGATTAAATGACAAACACACAGCATCTGCAAGAACAAGTTACAACTTGAGTACTTGCTAAGACTCGTGCTTACACGAGGTAGAGAAATTTATCATGACTTCACAATAACAATAAGTGATATAATACATGCGCAGCCTCCCAATATTAAGAACTCTAATAAAGGGATACAAGCTTTAGTAGTTTGTCTTTTTGACTATGAAGAGAAACAATATAATCATAAACTTTTGAATGACATTGTGCGGGAGAGCGAGAATACGTTTCTGGAGAAACTCAGGGATGTGATAAACATAATTTTCTTGTCCTTTGATTATTAGTACAGGGGGTGGTAAATAAGACTATTAGAAGAGTGAAAAAGGTGAGTAAGAAGGTGAGAAGGTGGGTTGCATCATGCTGTTTTTGTAAGCAAACACAGTATTTTATGAGCTAGGAACAACAAAGGAACATATTCGGTGTGAGGTTCATGAGCTCACCCTGTCATATCAGTCCGTCCATATGTTGATTTCAAGCCCACTACACCGCATAGGGAGGATGGAATACGAATGGAACCTGTACTTTTCGAATTACAACTGAATTAATAATTACAAGGATTTCATGAAAAGCTGGGAAACAGATCAGAAGCTTGATGTTTCACAAATGTACAACCTCCACCATCCGTTCCTAATGCAGCTGAACACAGTCCAGAAGATACAATTGCAGCGGGGCCTGATGAAGATCCACCTGTATATCGTTTAGGATCATGTGGATTTCTTGCTGTCCTGTTTACAGAGAAAATAATTTAGACATGAAAATTGAATGCTGGGTCCCCAGATCTAGTTCAAGAATGAAGGTGGTTAGAGGAAATTGAAAGATCTTTCAAGTATAAGCCTGGAGCAGTTAATGGTCTAAAAAAATTTTCAAGTCATAATCTGTCACTTCAAAAAAAAGGTCATAATCCACCATTCAAGGGTAGTTTAATGTACATTTGATTCTTAGTCCCTGCACTTAGATTGAAGTCGAAAGCGCAGACAGAGAGAGTTAACAATAAATGAAAACAAACTTACAGGGAACTCATCGCAAGTTGACATGTCATCACTTCTAAGGAAGGCATATGATACTGAAATGCCAGTGCACAAGAAAAATGGGAGGCTTCAACGGCAATAAAAATGTGATGCCAGATTGTAACATGCACTAAAAGTTACTTTTCTAGAAGGAGAAGGAAATTACAAAGTGAGCACGACAACGGTTAAAGTGAACATTGCAAAGCACGAGCGTTCCTGCCCTCAATATCTACCACTTTTCATGTACAGTTTGCTCTAGAAAAGATATAAATATTTGTAAACGTGCATACGGTTTATATGTAGATGCGTACATACATACAATTAATATAAAAACAATGCAAGGATTACTTTCAAATGGTATCTCCCCAAGCTAAAAAAAAGGTCGTGAAGTCTCTGTTAAATAAAAATTACCAATTCAAATGACAATATATTAGCATATAAGACATAGGGTTAAAAAGTAATACAAAACAGGTGTCACAATTGATTGATGGAGATTTCATTCCTAATGGTGAAGATTACAACTCCAATGTACTTATTTTAGACATGAATTTAGAAAGATAATATTATTTTAGTGTCTTACAAGAATTACAAGTTAGGAAAGTATATAGCATCTATCTTGTAACACTTATTGGCAGTTTCCAACTTATAATTTTAGGTAATTTCTGTTCTTGTTCTTATAACCATGACTGCTATTTTTTAATAATTGAGATTTTGATTTGTGAAACTGGTGATAATGAAACTTCTCCCTAAATTTATCTTCCTAATTCTCCAGTTCTCTCTTCTTTCTTTTTGTTTACTGTTCTACGTTAAGGATGATATCAGGAAGAAGATACAACATTATGTATGGGATTGCTGTTATACAGCTTCATATATTGAAATTAGATATAAATTTGAAAGATCCACAACCAGTATGAACTCAAAATAAACAACAACTAACTAACTTAGATAATCTATCTTGGATGGAAGTACCTAATGTGAGCCTGAAATAGCGTTGATCAGGCCCTCCCACCATTTTAATGATTATTGATTTTATCACTAGTGAAGCTTTAGAACATAGATAATCTCAACAGCATGACAATTTTTATGCTAGTTGCTATGCATAACATACCCATAATTTGGATTATTTCCTGTCGTGCCTAGTCCCAATTCATGCATATTTGCCTTTCCTACTAATATCACACCACAACTACGTAATCTTGACACAGAAACTGCATCCTCCTCAACAGGGCGAATCTCGTGAAAGAAGGTTGTTCCACCTGTTCGTCATAAAGCACTCACTAAATTTCAATGATTGCTTAGCCTCCGTTTGGCAAAATTATAAATCATTTGTAAATGGTCAATCTTATTTACAACCATGCATTTCAATGGATCTACAATTATTGTCCACTTATCCACTACTCATTTCAATCTATTTATAAATTAAATCATTTATAAAATCTTCCCAAACGGAGGCTTAATATCATGATTCACAAATGAACATTGAAATAAGTACCTTTTGAGGGATGATGATAGCAATCGATATCATCCTTAATTGCCACAAAAATCCCATCCAAAATTGATAATGGTTTGCCTACACGGTTCAGTCAGTCAGATAGTAAGATTCAATCTTGTGTTAACACCAGCCTACTAAACATGTATAAGTACGTGTTAAAGACTAAATTTAAATAAATCTATTTCCCTCTCTAACAGCTTATCTTTTATATGAGATGGTTCACCGTGGTATTTGAGTTGGCAAACGTCCTAGATCTAAGTCTTGCCGCCACCCATTTGTGAAAATTGTGGTTAAAAAAACGAATGTATCCATCTCTCACAACTTAAACTTTAAGATGAGTTGGTTCAACATAGAGAACAATTGGATATGATGTATCAAGGTTCAATACATCAGCTACCAAATACACATAACTGTTACCTTCTTCAAACCTTTGTGTGGAAACTGCAGCTTGCTTTCTTATATGCTCAGGGTCACAAGAAATCAGCAGTGGTGCCGGGGGCATCTTATTGTTGAAAACATCAATTGCTGAGATGAAGCGCTCTGCAACCTGTGTGATACTTACAAGTAATCTGAATAAACAATAATTAGAAAGTGGTCGAAAACCAAGCGTCAAAATTTACTCACTATAGATGGGGTGGTGAGCTTAGATCTGTAAGCATGTGCATAATCACGAATCTTCCAATAGCGGAAAGATGCACAAGTATCAGAACTCCAATTGTTAGCGGGGTCATAATCTGGAAGGCACTTCAAGGCTAGTTCAACTCTCTCTATAGGTTTTCCACCTTCTTCCAACAGAACAATGCCAGTCTCTGGTTCTGAATTCAAATTCATTCCAATTTGATCAATGGTGTACAGAGGGCATAAACAATGAGTGCAAGTTCAGAGACACATTCAAACTTAATTTAAGTTCTTGTTACATTCTTATTCCCAAATTAGAATCTACAGCCTCAATAACTGACCAATGACATTTGAAAAATTCAAGGGGTGAGAGCCAATACCTACATTATTATATTTCTTAGGCTAAAAACAAGAAAATAAATCAGATCTAGCCTGTCAAACATAAAATATGTGAATTCCACAAAATGCCATAGTTATACCTAAACACAATTTATTTCCACATATAAACTTAGCTTATAAGAACTTTCAAATAAATAAAAATACAAAAATTAAGAAATGACCAATAGTGGGAGAAAAAACCTTGAGGAGGGAACTCAGGTTTAAACATGGGAGCCTCTGGTATTACAGTATTCTTCAAAATCTGTCAATCACAAACATCAAACTAAGCGCTCACGTGTATCAATTGCAGCAAGTGAAAGGCAATGAAACTTTTTGTTTTTTGTTTTTTTTTTGGAATTTGAATTTGTGTATTTTATAAAATATCTGACCTCAAACATTTTATTCTCCTTCTTCAAGTTAGATATAATCAAAGAGCCAACCAGCGGTGCTTCAAGTAATTTTACAAACAACTTGAGCCAGAATCCAGTCAAATGTGGCGCTGCAATTGCAAAATCATCCATACAATCCATAAATTATATTCAACTAATAATAAACTGCGAAAAAATAAAATAAATTTGCCCCCAAAAAGAGAGAGAGAGCAAAGAAACCTTCAATTTTCTCATGCTGATATTTCACCGTGGACAAATCAACCTCACTCGCGGGCAACATCACTTTCTTCTTCCCCATCTTTTATTATCAAAACTAAAAAAGTCAGTACATAAAATACCATCGAATAAAAAAAAACCGATCAAAATCGAAATTGCAGTTGGATTAACACTCGCGTTTAAACAAATGAGCGGTGGTTGTTCCGCGAGGCGAGTACGGACAGACGAATTAAATTGATTCAAATTTGGAGGAAGAGATAGAATTTGAAAATGGTGATGAATTGCGCTAGCAGCGGAGGCTATAGCATTGTCGTTCTCGCATTCGTTTGAATGTCGCTGTCACCATGCATCATTTGGCGGTTAATCCAATGGACGACTGCTTCGATGCCTTCGGCTAATTGGCTCTCTGTCTCTTGCATGGAAAGTCACTAAACTTTCATCATATTTCTACATACTCACCCAACTTTAAAAGATTACTCAATACTCCCTCATCTTTTAATTATTTATTCATCCACCATTCGTTAAGAAAACGGGTTGACGAAAAATCCCACTTGACAAGTTGATGGCGTGAAATCAGTCCAAGTCCATTAAATCGTACCCAAAAAAGCATGACTTTCCCTTCATTTTAAAATATGTGTATTTAAAATGAAGGGAACATCGCATTTTGTTGGGTACAATTTTGTTTATTTGGACATATTTCACGCTATCAACTTGTCGCGAAATTTTTCATCAACAATTAGAATTGTTTTCTTAATAGATGGTGGATGGATAATTAATTGAAAGATGAGTGATTTTTTAGTAACATTTTAAAGTTGATTAAATATAAACCTAATGAAAGTTTAGTGACCAATCATTGCTTAATCTAGCCCTTCTTTATTTTTAATTATTTTCCTGTTTGTCAAAAACTACATACATATAGGAGTGTCAAACGAGTCAAGCCACGAGCCGAAACTCGAAGCTCAGACTCAGCTCGAGAAAAAATGGTTCGAGTTTTTTTTTACCAAACCGAGCTTTTGCTCGGCCAAAAAATTTAGGCTCGACCCGAGCTTTCGGCTCAGGCCTTTACGAGCTAGGCCTGAGCCGATCCAACTCGATTTTTCTTTTTAATTAATTCTGACTGCTGCCTGCAACGGCAGCAGTCATGGCAGCTATGCGTGTTGTTGCAGACAGCTGTAATTATTATTGTTTTATTTTTATTTTTTTAAAAACTTAGCTCAGCTTGTCACTGGCTGGCTCGGGCTTTTCTCAGGCCGAGCCACAGGTCACCTGAGTCGGCAAGCCACATTAATATCCCTAACTACATAGTTGTGAACTTAGAAAAAAATACATGAACCTGGACCGTAACAAAAAACCATCATAGTGGATATTAAAATTGTACATAACATTCACATTCATAAGATCTATCTTGAATGTAAGCAGATCTATATGGTGAATTCAAAATACGATTTATTTAATGTGTTGATTATGCCCAAAATATAACGGGGTAGTTGTAGTGTAGCTTTGGGGTGTCGTATCCACAGGGAGATGGAAAAATGTTTAAAGGATCAAAAATAGGTGGTTTGTTCT
>CAIGRT010043165.1:0-13633 GCA_903798405.1 Fraxinus platypoda | reverse complement strand
TTTAATTATGATATGGAACCGAACCCGAACGGTTCCATAATTATATTTGGACTCAACGGTTTCATTTATTAAATACCCGAAAATTTTGGATCGGTTCGGTTCTGAAGATAACCGAATCGAACCAGACAATGTCCAGTCCTAGTCTTCATGGATCTTGATTGGATCCAAGCTCTAACCTTCTTGATTGACTATGTTTGAGTCTTTCGAGTACTGCCAGATTATATTCTACGTCATGGATTTGTGCTTGTGGCTGGGATGAATATTGATGCCAGTGGATTTGATTTTCGACAATCGGTCACACTTGGTAAAGGTTGTACGGCAGGCAATGCCCATAGACCGACTCCATAAACATGTCTAATTCTTGTTACTTAATACCATTGACAGATACATAACAGTAGAACGGTTTCTCTAAATTATTTGCTCATTCAAAAAGAGAAACAAATAAAGTTGAATTTTCCATGAATAAGCACTCTTGTGGTCTACTTTTTACATGATTAATACTTGCACTACAAAGCTGAAAATCTCTCTTGGCAATTTTTCTATTCTGAAAGCTACATAAGAATTTCAGTTGAAAATTCTTAATACAAATCTCCTATTTTCCGTGTTCAAACCACGTTTTCACATGGATTTTGAAAGACTTAGACTGATCGCACCTCACATCTCATGTTTGACATGTCAATTTTGTACATGAATATCTTACAACATGGTAACTAAAAATTTTCACGATCTTTTTGTCCCAAGATTCTAGAGTTTCTAATTCATGTTTTAAAGTTAATGGTGTCCTATGAAGTCATACGGAATATAGGGAACGAGTCTACCAGCAAGAGAAGAATAGTATATAACTAATTTGCCAAGCTATGCCCATGTTCGATAATCAAATTTTGACGAAAATTGATTAAATGTGTAGTTAAAAAGTTGTGAGTATCGTAAAATACTTGGTCAAAAATAATTGTTAACTTTAATTTAGATTAAAAATATCTGAACCAGTTAACGTCAAGTCGTTGTAGTATAGTGGTGAGTATATCCATCTGTCACGCGGACGACCCGGCAACCGCATTAACTAGTTTTTAGTTTTTAATAAAAACCCAAGCCACTTTGCTAATGGGATAGAGACAATGTATTCCCTCAGATCCTTGCAACTATAGTGGACCGCGTGTATTTTACGGTAATGACAATTGCGTGAAAAAGAAATAATTAGTTCTATGATTTGAATTTTGTCCGTCCGAAATGGTTAATCCTATATACATAATTACATGTTTAGCCTATGTCTTAATGTTAATTATTTTAAGTTATGGATGATATCGAATTTGAGTACTTGTTTGGAATACGTAATTTTTATAAAATTTTCAATCAAACATTTTATTAATTTTTATCAAAATCTGTTAAAACCTTTATCAAAAGATCGTGACTCGATTAGCAATGACCAATCAAATTGTTAATAGTTTCTTTAATTGCCTCCAAACTATGAGTAGTTTCATAGAGACTACGTTTAAGACTTATCTAAGCCACTTCACGTCATGGTTGGGAAAATGTGTCGTAAGTCTTACGTTCACACGTCTTTTGTGAATTCTATAACACCACGCCACACCACACCCCACCACTAATAATAAATGTGACTAAAGAGAATAAAATAAATTTATAGTATAATTAATTTGAATTTAGTTTAACGTATTAAATATTTTCTAGTGTGTGTGATAAGAGCTCGTAAATCTAATGTAACTCTCTTATTTAAACCTTACCGCTTATTCCCGTTGAAGAGAATTAAGCGACCCATGAACTCTTCTATGTTGTTACGTTAAGTGGAAAGAATAATTGAATTTATTGTATTCTATTTCTAAATCGTCCATAGTTTGCAAAAAAATTCAATTATTTCGCATAGATGGCTAAGTAGAAATTTAGGAAAAATCACATGGAAGTGTAATTATTTGTCTAAAGCTCACCACGTCCAAAAAAATCAAATCAAAAGTTACTAGACCTCTTTGAGCTCGTCGTGTACATTGGATTAGTGTCTTCGACAAATCAAGTCAAGTCAAATCAAATCAAAAGTTACTTCTTATTTTCACTACTCATAATGATGTACTATTGCAAAGCTTTCATATACATTGAGTATAGGTCGGCTTGAATGGTTGAGTTATCAATTTTATGTGTTCGCGTCTACGGGATATTGTTCATATTGACGATTCTGCTAATCGATTCTCTTTCGAGTTTAATGTTTAATGTTTATCTTATTAAACAAAAAGTTGAACACTTTCTTAAGAATTTCCTCTGAAAAATTTATTATTATGTATATATATTAAGATTCCCAGAATTATTCAGACAATTTCCCAGACACGGTTTTATGCTTTTTAAAATAATTAATGTAACTATCAAAAAGCAAAAATTAACAATAAATTAGTTTTAATTTCCTCGAATTTTAAAGAGTAGCAGCACATTTAAAGGGGTTGAAGATGCTTCAATCTTGTGTACACAATTCAATTGGAGAAGACACTGCCATTATCAACTTTAAGCCTCGAATGATCTGGTACGTTTGAAACTCCAATAATCTTACTCAATTCTATTATTTTAAGTTTTTCTTTCTAGGTTTATGCATTGCATATGTACGTTACAGCTCGTTTTACAGAGTTTTTGAGAAGTTAAAAGCTGATTCTCAGGCTAAGAAATTATTTTTGAACATGTTTGTATTATTTCTTAATGTTGTTTGTCTAACTATAAAGAGTTTTTAGAGAAAACTGACATAAGTATCATTTGACATGGCTTTTGCTTTTACTTCTACTTTTTGTAGAATAGCTTCCCGAGTAAACTATCTTATGCTAGCTTCCTCTAAAAGATCTTCTAGCCAGACAAAGTATTTTAAAAAATAATAATAATAACGTGTTTAGAAGCAAATTCTTAGTCATAAAATATGAGCCAATAAGTAATTTTTTCCAGAAAACTCTTCTATAAGAATCAGAAGCCTTGCCAAACTAATCCCTAGTATATAATATTGGATGAGAAAATGAATAAGAATAAACTTTTTTCTTTTTTTAACACCGTTCATCGTAGAATCATTCACCCTATCAAAAAATGGTAGAATAGATTATTTTCAAGTAGTATTCTAAGCACTATTGTATGATTGCAAGAGGTTTGCAAAATCAACATATCGCAACCCTATTCCTATATCTACCATATTTTCTTGAAGGTCTACCCATGAATTCTTCTCTGTTGTTACGTTAGGTGGAAAGAATAATTGAATTTATTGTATTCCATTTTGAAATCGTCGATAGGTTGCAAAAAAAAATTCAATTATTTCGCATAGATATGGCTAAGTAGAAATTTAGGAAAGATCCCATAGAAGTGTAATTATTCGTATAAAGTTCACCACATGTCCAAAAATAATTCATAATAAAACATTTATAATTAATTTTTATAGGTGCCTATAAGAATAGGGTTTGAACAAACCTACCAGTCGTGGATAAAAAATAATAGATACCAATCTACTTACGTAAATAATACATTCGGAAAAATTTGTATGCCCTAAGATTTGTTAGATTACGATTCAATTCGGGGCCCAAAAATAAAATAAAATAAAATAAAATAATAATAATAATAATATCATTCATGTTTGCCGTGTCAACTGGGATAGGCTTGATTAGCATGATTCACTTTTATAAATAATTCGCGGGTTGACGTATTGATGATTCGGTCCTCGTCAAGTCATGTTAGATCAACTCAGACAGAAAGATCATATCGAATATTTTTGTTCAATATTAATTCGTACTTACATGGCCCACGTGTTCGTGGTATAGCACATCCGATATTCTTATCGTACGCTATTTTCATAGAAGTTAGATTGAATTGTGTCACGTTTAGACGATTAGATCACCAAAACACGTTTAATTGTGCTAAATATTCTAAACGCGTATTCTCTATCAGTTTCTTCAACACAAATATTAGTAATTTTTGTTTCTATTTCGGGATAGCGTATTGGAAAAACTATGTACTGCCAAACATAGGACTTTAATAACCATAAAGTCTGACCAACTCATTATAGGTACTTTAGAAAATTTGCGACCGTAATAAGAAATCGTGCAAAAATTAATTCAATGAGCAATTCAAACAAGTTATTTAAAATAGAACCCAAAAGAGAAAAATATTATAATATATTTTATCACAAGAATATAGCAATAATTTATATTTAATGAACGAATTCTTTTGTATTTTTCCTGTAAAAACGAGTGACAATTTATTTAGACCTTGTTTGAGCCCCATTTTTAATTAAAAAAAATGAGTTTTATAATAGCAATTTTGAAAATAATGTATGGTTAAAACATAGGGAAGTTATTTTGATTTACTGCAAATTATTTTATTAGAAGAATGTTTGGTTGAAAATAAATTTGAAAAAAAAAAATGAATTTTTGAATAATGGACCTCAAATGGGAGCTTAACTAGAATACGTATATAAGAAATAATCAAAATCCTAAAAAAATTAAATTTTTTTATGGACACGGTCCCTTTGATTTTATTATGCTAACATTTAGCCCATGTTTGACATTCATTTTATTTCTCATTTTTCTTCTTTTTCTTCATTTCAACTACGCATTCTATCAATAAAATATTATTACACATAAACTCAAAAATTTTCTTTACTTTTTAACTATACATTTTTCCATCAATCACTATTCCAAAATCTATTCTTTCCCAAAAATGGGTGTTAAACACAAGCTTATTTGTATGCCCAAGTAGACTTAGAATGGGCCGTGCCGATTTATTGGTAAGTTGCAACCAATAAATTAATTTTGTCCGTAACAGATGGGAGCTGACTTCGTCTTAAATTTTTCGAGGCAATTACATGGAAGATGACTTGTGGGTTCTCGTTAGTTGGTACTTATCACGTCATAATAAAGATGTATTAATATTGTTCGAGGGGTGGGGTGGGGTTGGGTGGGGTTTATTTGAATTTTCTTCAAAGGCCCTTTTGCAGTATGCATGAATATATCATCCTCTATAAATAGAACGGCTCATTTCTTACACTCCTCACACCTTTCAAATTCTTCTCTCTTCATCAAGAAAAAGAGAAGAAAGAGTTCCATCTTTGTGAACTCTTGTTAGAATCCATTTTGTCCATTACTCCATTACCTAATCAAGAAAATGAAGGTATAGTTCATTTAATCCTATAGTAAACTGCGTAAGCGAAGAGTTTTTCTTTTATTTTCTACAAGAATTCGACCCAATTTCAATACTAAATTGTTGTTAATTTTTTGCAGCAAAAGATCGTGATTAGGGTATTGTCAATGAATGATGAGAAATCTCGCTGCAAGACCTTGAAGACTGTTGTTGGTTTAACAGGTTTACTAACTTCCTTCAAATTTTCTCGATTTCTCTGTTTTGAGTTTTCTTCCATGTAAAGCCTTAAGTAGTTCGCGTGCTGAAAACGTGTTATAATTTATTTTTTAAGGTGTTGATTCGGCTGTTCTAAAGGGGGACACAGTGGAGGTGGTCGGAGATGTCGACTCGGTGGTACTCACGAGGGCGCTAAGGAAACACGTCGCGCCAGCTCATTTGATCAGTGTCGGGGAAGACAAGAAAAAGGACGAGAAAAAGGACGAGACACCACCGGTGGTTTGGTCCTACTTCCCTCAACCTCACTACCCAATTTGTGAAGTCAGGCCTGACCCCCCCTGCACCATAATGTGATGAGCTAATCAATTTGCATCAAAATTATTGGTTCATGCGCTAGAATTAATACCAGTTTTTTGAGCCATGTGACACACAAATTTCACCGCTTGATGAATATGTAATTAATTATTATAAGCGTTACAACATGTAATACAGTTCTATTTTATTTTAACTAATTTTAGTGTCTAATAATTCATTAGGCACAAGTATAAATATGCTATGTGCCTTCTATTTATGACGGTTGAAATTTTATAAAAGATGGCGATGAGCCGACTACATATCGTAACAAGAAATATTAAGATTTTTAAGTGACCACGATTTTGGGAAAAATAAATTTCACACTTGTAATGAACTAAGAAGGAACAATCATGCACAAAGATATTATGCATGATAAAGTTTACATGGATATGGAATAGTAAGATGGTAATGGAACAGGGCAAGACTAGACGGTCATTCCATGTCCCACCTCGATGGAGATTTTTCACCGCGTTCCTCGCTTAAGACCAGGTTCACGATGGGGTGATAAATACATGTCCATGCCAAGGGGCGAGATTCCTACCGCGTTAGGATTGGTGCCTATGGGTCTATTAGAATTTCTATATAGAGATGACAATGGAGCTAGACGGGGCACGACAGGCGAGCGGACAGGTAGGATCGAAATTAAGATATCTTCATTTTCAAATACAATTTGAATTTAAAAATTAAAAATAATAGTCGGGACATGGACTATGTCTCCCGTCCCCATCTCGATTCTCTAACGGGAAGAGGCAACACAGGGTCAAGATATTTTGTCGTTCATAATTTACAGGTATCTTGTACTAATTGCACCACAACCTACTTGAATACCACTAATTAAGAATTATAAATTTATTTTCGTGTGGCATCTTATCTATGAGCATACAAGTCATTAATATTAGAAGAAGTCACGTTAACCCGACCGGTCAATGTTTGTTATTTCCACAATCAATGTCAAGACTTTTAGGAATTGAGTCTATGATAGTAGTGATCGTCTCGAGCCATTGGATAAGAGTGAATTGTAGCGCGTGAATAAAGAGTCATTAATATTTTTTTGGCTTTACTTGTCAATATTTTATCAGCAAAACAATCCTAAAAATATATTTGATAACTTAGTAACAAGTTGTTTACCTTATCCTTTGTTTTATAAGTAATGTTATTCATCCCCAGTGGTGATGAAAACACAGTCTATGTGGTTAATTTCACATTTCATTTAACCTATCATTTAAAGTCACATAGACTGTGTTTTCATCCACAGTGGGGATGAATAGCATTACTCTTGTTTTATTAACAGATGTTAAATATGCCTTGTTGAGTACAACTGTACAAGGAAGGGGGTATTGTACGGACACTGACATGCCGCCATAAGTTTCATGAGACATGTATTCTTAAATGGCTCGTGGAAATTCACAGGTACCTTTCTCACTTTATTTTCCACAATAAAGCTTTTGTTTTTCCATGAGAACGAAGTAAAAGCTATGCCCACTTTGTAGACGGGATATATGAAACCTAATACGTCGATCAATGGAGTCAACGTCTCCTTATAGCGGTCTTGTGGTCGAGTTGTCGACTCACTTATAAGTGTTTTACATGTACACGTATATGAAACCTTGTGTCATGTTCACTTCATATACTGTAGTACGAATAATAAGTTACAATTTTATTAATCAATATACTTTTTTAACATGAGTTTAACGCGCTCGTGTAATGTTCATCTTATTAAGTTCATGTTTCATCCTCATTTATTAAAACTCATTTTTAACTGTATATTTCATTTATAAACTTTTCCGCCAATATTTAACCATTTTCTTATCAAAATAATCTGATTTTTATCTAAATCAAATAGAGCTAAAGAAAAAACTTGAATGAACTTTCTTAAGAATATCCTCTACAATTTGTTATTATTACATATGTATCAAGATTCCCAGAATTTTACATACAATTTCCCAGACACGGTTTGATGCTTTTTAAAATAATTAATGTAACTATCAAAAAACAAAAAATAATAATAATTAGTTTTAATTTCCTCGAATTTTACAGCTGAGATGCACATTTAAACGGGTCGAGGATGCTTCAATCTTGTGTAGACAATTTAATTCTCTACCAGTTGGAATTGAAGACGCTGCCATTGTTCTCAACTTTAAGCCTATAATGACTTGGTACGTTTTGAACTCGATTCATTATTATTAAGTTTTTCTTTCAAGGTTTATGCATTCCATGCTTGTATATACGGCTTGTTCAGGGTTTGTTCGAGCCTCATTTTTTTCGAGAAAAAAAAATAGTAATGGTGATTTTTGTAGAGAATTTATGGCTAAAAAATAGAAAAAAAATTGGGTTTACGTGAAAATTATTCTATTTGATACTGATTTTTTATAATTTATTTTTCTGCAAACTCATTTTCAACATCACAATTTCAATCAAACAATTTTGCACGCGTATTCATAATTTTTTTCTTACTTTTTAACCACATTATTTCAAAATATCACTTTTCACGAGAATTTTATTCCAAAAAAATCTAATAACTCTACAAATTTAATAGATCCCATAGAATTGTTCTAAATATATGTATAATAAATACAAAGTTAAGACTTTGACTAATAAATACGACAAGGTAATGCCAATTATGTGGAAAAAAAATTAGTTCTATGAGTAATCACATTGTTAATAGTTTTGTAATTACCTTCTAACCATGATTAGTTAGATTAATTACTCATAGACTATTATGTTTATGACTTTAACTAAACATGTTCAGGACGCGGTTGGGACAATGGGTCTTGAAGTCTTGTGTTCCTCTTCAAAGAAGAATGAGCATATAAAAATAATCAAAATTCTAAAATAATTCAATTTCTTATGGACGTGATCCCTTGATATTAACATTTTTCTAACAATAATAATTATAACTGGCCCAAGAAGACTTTGAATGGGTCATGTAGACTTATTGGTCAATTGTACCTAAAATTAAATTAATTAGTTTTGTTTGTACCCAAATAAGAGCTGACTTCGTCTAAATACCAAGTCAATTGAACAAATCCTCATGTAAGGCCCCTCATAAAGGGTCGGGCCCCACCTGTATTAAAAAAAAAATTGTGCGGATCCCACACTATGTGCGTTGTCTGTAAATAAAAATTCTGTACACCAAGGAGGGTTCAAGTCAATTACTCAAATATTTCACGGAGTCTGAAAGGAAAGGGTCATGCCACTGACACGGAGTGATTGACAGTTAGAGTGACATAACGTTAATTGGCAAAATGTTATTGGATAAAAAGTTGACTATGTTCAAAATAATCTGATGATGAAGTGTCAAGAATTATGTCATTATAGCATGATTCTTACATAATTGAGTGCTTTAATAATTAGGACTTTGTTTGATTCCAATTTTTTTCTCTTATTTTCAACTGCACATTTTTTAATAAAATAATATTACACACAACTCAAAAAATTTTCTTTCATTTTTAACCACACATTTTTCATCGACTATTCTAAAATGCATTCTACACAAATAATGGGACTCAAACATAACTTTTCCTTTTGAATCATGCTACAGTGTCATAATCTTTGACACAATGGTTGACATAATATCACATGACATTTTATCATTGAATTGTTTTAAAGATAGTCAGTTTTTTCATTTTTCATATCTTATCAACTAACATTATATCATTCCATCTATCAACCACTTTCTGTCAAAGTGACATGACTCATTAGGTAAGAATCGTGCGGTTACTTCATCATGTATTAGTTATGAGATTAAACATCGATAACCTATATGTCGTATTATATGTGCGACTTGAATCATTATATAGTGGTGCTGAATCGTTTGCGATTCAACTAATATGACGAATGTGCGACTTGAATCATTATATGGTGGTGCTGAATCGTTTGCGATTCAACTAATATGACGATTTACACATAAAAAACAGAAGCATATCATAACGTTATCCTAGTTTTATACACGTTATTCTTTTACTTATGGGTAGATGGTTTTTGACTCCATTTGACTTGAATGGCAAAACACTGAAATTTCATGCTACTTTTCCGGGCAATTACATGGGACGTCACTTATGGGGTCTCATCAAAATTAAGATATATACACGCTGTTTGAATGGGAAAACACTGAAAAGTCATATTACTTTTCCGGGCAATTACACGGAAGACGATTTGTGGGGCGGGGGGGCGTGGTTGCTTTGCATTTTCTTCAAAGGCCCTTTTGAAGTGTACAGGTAGATATCATCCTCTATAAATAGAACGGCTCGTTTCTTACACTCCTCAAACCTTTCAAATTCTTCTCTCATCACCAAGAAAAAGAGAAGAAAGTGTTCTGTCTTTATCGGCTCTGTCCAGTACTCCATTATCTAATCAAGAAAATGAAGGTATAGTTCATTTAATCCTATAATCAGTTGCATAAGCATAGAGTTTTTCTTTAATTTTCTCTAAGAATTCGACCCAATTTCAGTACTAAATCGTTGTTGCTTCTTCTTTTTTTTGCAGCAAAAGATTGTGATTAGGGTGTCAATGAATGATGAGAAATCTCGCTCGAAGGCCTTGAAGACTGTTGTTGGTGCATCAGGTTTTACTGACTTTCTATAGCTCCAAATTTTCTCTGACTTCTCGGGTTTAAGTTTTCCGTACTGATTACGCGTTATAATTTTTTTTTTTAAAGGTGTTGAATCGGTTGCTTTAACTGGGGCGGAAAAGAACCAAGTGGAGGTGGTCGGAGATGGAATCGACGCGGCGGTGCTCACAAGGGCACTACGGAAAAACGTGGCGCGGGCAGATTTGGTAAGCGTCGGGGAAGTCAAGAAACCGGAGGAGAAAAAGGCCGAGACACCAGCACTGCCATCACCGGTGGTTTGGTCCTACTTCCCTCAGAACGCGCCTCTCTACCCAGTTTTTTGGTGATGTTAGTGTGTAATAAATCATTTGGAATAAGTATCACTTTGCTATATGTATCTTCTTTTTTTATGACAGCTAGAAAAAAGTTATGAAAGACGCCAATCAGGGCTTTGTGATTGCAAGGATAGAAAATGAACGAAAAGAAAATAAATTTCAGGGAAAATAATTGTCTAGAAAATATTTTGTAGAGAATTGTTAATTAAGTGTGTTTGATTTGTATAATTTTCTGGGTAGAAAATTTTTAAATTTTGTGTTCGTTTGGCTTAGTTTTATATGGAAATTATCCATTAAAGTGATATTTTTTTTTCACAATTTGTTATAAAATTTATTTCCATTGCCAAAAAGTAAAAAAAAAAAAACGAAAATTTTTTTCTAAAAAAATCATTTTTTTATCAAAGTTTAGTATTCGTTTAGTTTTGTTTTACATGAAAATTGTATATTAAAATAAAAAAAATTTTATAACTAGTTATGAAATTTGTTTACATTGTAAAAAAAAATGGGGCAACCACCTAGAAAAGCTTTTTCCATCAAAATCCTAAAAACAAGGAAAGAGGGCGTGTGGGGTGGGGGGTGGAAAAATTTTTCTTGACCAAATTTCTTCGATCAAATACTTCTTTTGCATGGAAATGAAAAAGTTTTTCCATTTTCAAAGGAAAAAGTTGTGTATCAAACCCAACCTTACATCTTAACAATAATTAGTCTGATTTTTAAGTAACCATGACGGGAAAAATATTCCACAAGCGGGTAAAATAATATTTATCGTGAAAAACTTAGAGAAGAGGACAATTTTTATTTTCTGAAAAAAAATAAATTAAATAGACACATTTTTTAAGTAAAAATTGAAATGAGATGTACTACAAACTATTATTACCATAGACTAACATAAATAAATAAATCTTACTCTTGTAATGAGATATGAATTTCGAACTTTATAATACATGTTCGAATCTTTTAATGTCGTATCAAATGAGGCATAATCAAGTGCAGAAGTCAGCTAGTAGGCGGTTCAATTTTATTTTATTTTTTATGAGATGAATCGATGCATTTAATCTTGTGAAACAGCATAATAATGCTCTATTGAGAGGTTATTTCATTTTCAGCCAAGGATATTGATGGAACAATCATGCCAAAATATGCGTGATAAAGTTTATATGGATGTGTAATAGTAGGATAACATGGGACGGGACGGGACGACCATTGCGTGTCTCGCTTAAGACCAGGCGGGCGGATCCAAATTCGGGGTTCGATGATTAATACATATCTCCATCCCGAACCATCCCATTTCCATCTGTTACATCTCATGGATTTCATGAACTATCCCATACCGTCCCATTCCCCCCATTTTGATCACATTTGGTGCTGACAGATTTCGGTTCAAGGAGCACGGGAAATTTTTATTCTTACTAGATAAACATTTGATAGGACATCTCAAGGGGTCCACTTACATCAAAGTTTGGTTCAAAATCGTGTACCTCATTTAAATAGAGTGGAGGTTTGCTTTTGCAAGGAAATGCTCAAATTTTATCAACCCACTCATATCAAACTCCTAATATTAGATGAATAATAGAAGAAGCAAGTTTGGGTCGACTCATATACGTCACTTTAATATGAGTGGACACTTGGTTTTGCCGTGAAATGCCAAATTGTGACCGGCGAGTTACACCAAAGCCTAGTACTAGACGAATACTAGAAGACTCAGTTTGGATCAAAATTCTGTATATCATTTAAACATGATATCAATGCTTGTTACTAGATGAATACTTGAAGAAGAAGCGAGTTTGGGTCAAAATCTTGTACCCCATTTAAATAAGGATGGAGGGTTGATTCTGCTACTAAATGCCCAAATTCGATGGGCCTCCTTGTATCAAACTCGAGTATTAGAAGAATACAAGTAGAAGAGTTCGGGTCAAAATTTTGTACCCACTTAAATATGGGTGGTGGCTTGCTTTTGCTAGAAATGCCCAATTTTGACCGGCCCACTTAAAATGATATGGCCGATTAGATAGGGTTCGTTTCAATTTCGGTCACAAAACTTTCAGTGAAATCTTAATTAGGTCACTAAACCTGGATATGTCGGAATCATATTATTAAAATACAATTTTCTATCAATACCACTCACTCTGTTAGCCTTGTTTAGGGGTGGGCATGGATTGGGATTTTCGCCCAATCCAACACGATCGATTTGATCTAAAATCAAATCAACACAGCCCAATTATTGAATTAAACCCAATCCAACTCAACCGAACCCAAACCGATCAAGTTTGGGTCAGTTTGGATTGGGTTGGTCCGTTTGGGTTTCGGCTCAATAAAAGTTGAATTCGATTACTTTTTTTTTATTATTATTTATACAATTTTTCAAAATTTGAGATTACTTGAAAACCTTCAACTTTGGTTGGATAAACATGATCGATCACCTTTTTGTTTTTGTGTTGTTCTTCTTGGAGGTCTTCAAAATAAAACCTGACCATTTAAATTGTTTCATTTAACAAAAATTTAAATTGTGTAGTCTCGAAATATCGTGCACTTGAGTATGCTTTTTGGACTAACATAGATTTCTTTTTCGATAACTAGTCGACAAGGTGTAATAGAAGTTCAATAACAAACAAGTTAATTAATTAACTGATTTCCAGGGTTGACATTCTTTTATTCTTTCACTTTTCTGAAAAAGCAATTCCAAAAGATCGAGAATTGACTGATGAATGTAGCAAAGCCAAATACTGAAAAGTGGTTGAAGATTCTAAAATTCTAAATACAAGATAAAGTTCGTCTATAACTCCCTTTTCTTCTTCCACTCAAATCCCAATCTTCTTCTATGGGTTACACCTTTCAAGAAGATATGGAAGGGCCAAATATCTCGTCCCAACTCCGAACTAGCTATATCTAGTTAATTAGCTTTGCTCGGAATTTGGGGCCCGATATAACAAATAAACCCCAACCACGGAAAAATTAGGACAAGTACTCTGAAAATTGAAAAGATTAGATTAATGCCCTGATTAAAAATTAAACTTTGTATAAACCGTATTATTACGTCCTTACTAAAACCCCCAAAATCAACCCTCTCCCACGTGAT